>MUZC01000248.1:13210-29279 GCA_002072015.1 Radix auricularia
GGGGGGGGGGGGTCAAGGTTATCAATGTTTAATTGATAGTTTACTTTTCCTAAGTGTAAGTGAAGATATTTAAACTTTCCAATAGTTAGACCTTACTCTTTGTTTACATGGATTATGTAGCTACTAATCTACATGGATAACTGTGAGGCTGGGGCTCAAGTATCATATTTCTCATAATATACTGTTAAGCCTTTAAAAAAATGTCTACGCCAAAGCTGTAATCTCTAACTTAAGAACAATAATGTGTATGGATTCAAATAATCGGCATGTTAGCAGACTTCAATTCTGCACAATAGAGATAACACACTGCCTCACAAACCTGTGGTTCCACGTCCAATATAGCCATAAGGCTCCTCGAATGTATATTTCTTATTGTCTCTAGTTTAGTCCCGTACATGGCGTCCTCGTGTGTGCCGTATTCCAGGTATTCGTTGTTGGCAATGTCTCTCATCATGGCTTCATGGGATACAAAAAAATAATTTTTCCCATCTTCTTCATCCGAGCGAGGTGGTCGTGTGGTGTCTGTACAAGGTAAAAAAGAAAGTCCAATCATTAGCTGTAATGTGATGGAACTACGTCACAGTCAAGTGTTGTCAAACGTAATAGCCATTGGTTATGACTTGGGTCAATGGTGATATGTTAGATCAAGAAAATAACAGACTGAACAGACATTCTGGATTTGTTTTATATTGACAACATTAATGAAGAATGGAGGAGGCTACAGACAGAAGAGCTAGGAGAAAGGCCAAAACATTGGGAAGCACAGAACTCTTGTGCAAAGGCTGTGCAAAGACTGTCACTCAAGGATAGGACTGCAGAACCACACAAGGAAATACAACCCAACCGTACGGTGATGCACCATCATTTTGCGAGATGGAAGAGTGCCGACAAAACAACATTAGCAATACATTAAGGAGCCAAGTATATTTTTTGAAAAGTGGAGTATTGATGCATGGAGATTTTAAAGAGTAATGGTCTTTAGATTATTCAATAGTCCCAATGGAAATATTAGATCATAGTTAACAAATATTTTACCTTGAATTTTTCCTAAGAATTATATTTCCTTAAACTTTAACCATTTTTTGCATGATATTTAAGTCAAATATTCTTTAAATTATGAAAAGCTTTTTCAAGAAAAGATATAGAAAGTTTAGAAAAGTAAATTTGTTTTATTACATATGTGGTATGGGGTTTATTACATACATGGTATGGGGTTTATTACATACGTGGCAAGGGGTTTATTACATACGTGGTATAGGGTTTATTAAATACGTGGTATGGGGTTTATTACATACGTGACATGGGGTTTATTACATACGTGGTATGGGGTAGGCGAATCTGTCAGGGTGTCCTGTGATTAGAGTGTTTTTTATGTGTCTCCTTCCCACTCCATGAGCACCCAGAAGGACGAGGGTCCTCCTCATAAAATGAGGTAACCTCACCACCTCTTCGTAAGTGACCAGGTCCAGCTGGTCAAACACTGCATTATGCTTGGCCAGGTATTTGTCTTTCTTTTTTCTGTTGAACCATGAACAGTTGGCTGAAAAACGAAATTTATTTTTTGATTAAATCAAAGTTTAAGAAAAATCTCTATCAAGTCTATTTCTATTTTTGTAAACATGGTACTGATAGCAAACACGGTACTGATAGCAAATATTTTTCTGATAAATATCTAATGAAATTACTAATGAAATTAACAGTTTTGAGACTGGAAATTCTATTTTTAAAATTAAATTTATATTTCTAATTACAATATCAAAAAAAAATGACAGTAAAATAAACATTCTATACAAAGTGATGCCAATGAAACAATTAATTTGACATTGTAAACAGTGGCAAATTATTTTGATTATGAGGAAATAAAATACACACCCTCATTAGAAACCTTATAAAATGCTTTGTGCCTCCTTATGTAAAATTTGACTACTTCAAGATCTCAATATTACATTTGTTATAAAGGTCGAAGATTTATTTCCCCTGGTGCCTTGCCCCTGTATCCCTTCTTGTTCTGACCATAGAGTTTCATTGATATGTTTGTGAGCTTTGAAACTATAAGTTCTGTTTACATTCATCTGAAGAAAGCATCTGGCCCACTTGTCAATTTCATTATTTTCTCTTTATCCCAAGTTAAAATATATTTAGTTAAAATGTAACATTATATGTTGAATTTTTTTTTAGTGTTCATAACCTCTTCGTCATAGGGGGTTCTAATGTTTCCATTAGAACTTTCTATGGGACTTGGTAGACCTTGGCGGCACACCTCTCCTCTACAAGTCAGCGGATGACTTTTTGGCAATAGACATTCATGAACCTTTTTATTGTGGCTTTCACGTGGGCTAGATCCCACGCCCATCAGCTTGTGAGGCTAGCGCACTATTGGCTTCACTATCCAGCCGCCATGTTGAATTAGTGGAATAATAAAAAAAACAATACCACAGAAGCTCCAACTCCAACTTAATGAACATACCTCATAAAGAGAAATACCAGAATAAGACATGTAAGCTTGCCTGAAAATGACCTGCATACAAATCAGAACTATTTAAACTGGCAAACTTGACCACTACAACACAAGAGACATACCTGCGTGCTCATGCTTTGCCCGCTCAATGGCGGCACACGCTGTCCTCCATTCCTGGAGCTCTGGTGAAGGTATAAGGCCGGCTGGTCCTGAACTCTTGGCCTCCCACTTCTTGGCCTGCCACCAGTCAGAGTCGTCCTTGCTAATTATCTGGTTTATTAATGTATACAATCTTAGTTACTGTTTCACCTTTCATATTCATCAAAAAAGATATTAACCCTTTATTTTCTGGGAAAAAAATTCAGTTTTTCTTGGTACTAATCAATACTTCGCCTATATTTACTATTAAAATCTTTAGCTTTTACGATAAAGCAGAATATGTGGGTGGTGATTTAATTTCCTTTAACAAATTGGAAAGACAAGTTATATAGGAACTCTTACCATTATATTGTCTTAAAGTATACAACTAGATTATTTTTTAATAAAATGTTTGTGTCTTTAGTTTTGAGTGTGAAAGGTTATTATAAATCTAGTGTAGTAATTAATTTGTATGATTTTATGATTGTGATTAAAGCGTATAAAAGTATGAATGTGTTATAGTTTAAGTTACCCTCAGAACGTCTCCGACTTTGAAAGGCACACCAGCTTGGGAACATGGAATGAGGTCATCATCACGAGGGTCGTAGTTAAATAAAGCTCTGACGTAAATCTGGAAGCAATGGGAGACAACATTGCAGACAAAATGTGTGCGGCACGAGGTACTATAGTATAGAGGGCTACAATTGAGTTATTGATTTAAGTAGGATCATCCTGAAATGAAGTCACGCCACATCACTTAAGGAAGGGTCATTACCAGAGTTTGTAAACTTTGTGAACAATTTTTAAAAAAAATTTAATAATAATTTTCTGGCACTTTGGGGAGGGGGGGTGTGATGAAAGTAGAGTTAAAAGGTGAGGTGCAGGTTTTAAAAACAAACATTTCAATTTCAATAAAGGCAGTGACCTAATTTTTTGGATGGCCCTTTAAAATGTTTATTTTGACTGAACATCATTAACATTAAGGGTGATAAGATATAATTCTATCCTGAAGCCCCATAAGATTAAAATTTGATTTAAACAACTCCATAACTTAGAAGGCTATTAAAAAAAAAAAAAACTAAAAATTAAAAATGGCAGTATTGAATGCAAAAAGATAAATTTCACATACAAATACGCAACCATAAGTCTTGAGAAAAATTCACAAAACTATGTTTGACGCATGGAATACAGGATGTTATAGAGGGGATTTTTTCAGAATTTTTTAAAAGAGCTTATAAACAAATATAACTGTAATAAATAAAATATAACAAAACAACAAATAGTATTTTGAACAGAAACTCAAACGGTTTAATGGGGTCAAACACATTGACCACAACCAATGCCTTACACTGGGCAGAGTAAGTAGATAGCACCTATCATGAGATATTAAAACAATCTCTGGGTCTCTGTGTGTGTAACAAAAGTGCTTAATTAAATAGTTTTTTTTTAAAACATTCATCCTTGGATAAATGGATATTTTTTCTGAAAATGGGGAAATTCATTTAAATTGACAAAGAAATTTTGATAGATTTAATAAAATGTCCTCCGTAGTTACTCCATAAAAAATATTTATTTAAAATTTCTTGTTTTGATCGAAAAGTCCTCTTAAATTTTGAATGAATTCTTTCTTTATGGAACAAAATAATAAATAGGTGCTGAGATATTTGCAGCTGAACTGTTGTTTAAAGAGAAATAATTTTCTGTTTGGAAGGTTTGGCTGTAATAAGATAACGTGACTACAAATAAACAGAGTTTCTTTTAAATATTATTAACAATTCTTTCAACTTTCGTTAAATTATCAATTTAATTCCATTGCTTAAAAATAACTTTTTAAATATATAAGAAACAAACGAAACAACAAAATAAAATCAATATTAAGCTTCAGCAAATATTTAAAACAACAGTCTAACTCTAAAACAAAGAAAGCAAAGTTGCCATAAAAAAATAACAGAACTGAAAATTAAATTTAAAAAAAAAACAAAATGTCCCATACATCTAAATTAAAAAGAAAGCTTGAATATCAATACATCCCTCTCAATTAGAAAATGAGAATTAAAACATACACTAGTCACTAGTTAAATTACAATAGACATTAGGTTTTTAAATATACACTACGGAAATGACAAATTCAACAATATATGCAAAGATAACCAGGAGCTATTCTATCTGAAGCAATTCAAAGTCTTATTTTCAAGGGCAGAGTTATTCATATTTTGTTTCATGTATAACCAGTGAACCAGGTTACAATTTTTTCATATAGTCTTTTTAATAATGTTTAAGTGGAACGATGAATTTTCTGTTTAACAGAATTCAGCTTGACATAAAAATTTGCTTTAATAATAAGTGAGCTTCAGAAGATCTCTCTAAAATGGTAAGACAATTTATACATTGGATTTTATAAGAATGATGCGGCAGGCTAAAAATATATCTATTTTTTAATAGATACAAATACATTTAAACATGAGGAAAACAGACTCAGATCATGCCAAAAAAGGACAGCAACAGGTGGAGGTCACTCCATTTGGTTACTAAAGAGTTACCTCACATTGTGGCACATAGACCCGAAGACTGGGTACAATCTTGAGAATAATGCTACCCCGTGCCTCTTTCTGAAAGTTTGTAAGAGAGATAGAGCGGAAAAGATGTGGGAAAACAGATCTCTTGGGTCAAAAAACATTTGAGAAAGAAAAAAAAAATGATAATAAACTAGGGCAAGGTTTTCCAAGTCTTCCACTCACAACAAAAACTGTGAAAGTCTATCTACTATTACACGATGACAAAACTTTTGTTAGTTGTCTGCTAATTTAATTCTTGAAAGACAAGTTCACTAGAACATCACTTTGATAAACTTTCCTCAGGGTGGGATAAGGGAAATGATTGACCTTCATCAGTAATATTTTGAGGGGTCATTTGAGGTGAATGGTCCAGTTTCTATTTTTCAAAATTCTGACTTTCACATTTTTGTTGCTGTGTATGGAGAACAGAAAGAAAGTGGTAAATAATTTAAGGAAAAAAAGAAAGGAAATAAGTGTTAAAAGTTTTAGTTGAGAGCTGGGAAAGTGGTGTTAGTTCAGTAAACATTGCCGAGATGAACTCCATCTGGTCTCCTGGGTGGCATCAAAGGCTGTCATCTTCAAGGTCAAGGTCAACATTTAATTGTGATGTTGATTTTGTTTAGAATCCACCAGAACTTGTCTTTGAGTTTTAACAAGATTTAAAACAATTGAAGTTATATTTAAAAATTTAACAAAAAAAAAAAAAAACAACAACAAACAAACAAAAAGCCCCCAAAAACCAACAACCTTTCTGAAGGTATTGAAACGGTGTCTGGTTGTATTGATTAAATCAACAATTAAACATTGACCTTATTATAATGAAGAAAAGAAAATCTAAGGAGAATTTAAGGAATTAGTGGCAACATTGGTGCAGTTGAAAGAAAGCATCAACTTGTTAGTGGTTTTGTAGGCCTGTAGATGTTTTTACCTCTTTCTGTGGCAGGGCATCACTTTTACAGTTGGAAGCAGATGGAAGCACTTTGAGTACAACGGAACCTTTAAGATCTCGCTATAAAGAGTTACCAAATAATTAAATAAAAAATTGAGGTTAAAAAAAATAATTAAATAAATAATAAACTATTACTGAAGAAAAGAAATTTACTTGCTAATTATCTGTATTATTTTTAAAATGTAAAAAAAAATTGCTCTGAAATGTAAATTTTTCAGGAGCAATATTAATATATTAATATTAACATATTATGTTAAAAAATTGAATACAAGATTATACAAATTGAGGTTAATACAAGATTATACCATAGACCTGGTCTTAGTTATGGTCTGCCTTCCTCTAAGCCTACACTAACTCCCTTACTTAGTTATGGTCTGCCTTCCTCTAAGCCTACACTAACTCCCTTACTTAGTTATGGTCTGCCTTCCTCTTAGCCTACACTAACTCCCTTACTTAGTTATGGTCTGCCTTCCTCTTAGCCTACACTAACTCCCTTACTTAGTTATGGTTATGGTCTACAACTTTTCTCTGGCTTTATTTACATTCAGCTTTATTGTTTTGATACAAGTACAAGAACCCTACTTTTGTTCACTAAGAAGGTTTCTTCCATTCTAAGTCTGTCCCATTTCTTGTTTCAAATATTTCCTTTAACTTCTACCTAGCCTGGTAACTCTGTCTCCCCCTAGCCTGGTAACATTGTCTCCCCTTAGCCTGGTGAAATAGTCTCCCCCTGGCCTAGTAACATTGTCTCCCCTTAGCCTGGTGAAATTGTCTCTCCATACCCTGGTGAAATAGTCTCCCACTAGCCTAGTAACATTGTCTTCCTCCCTCCCTTGGTAACATTATCTCCCCTTAGCCTGGTAACATTGTCTCCCCCTAGCCTGGTGAAATTGTCTCCCCATAGCCTGGTGAAATAGTCTCCCCCTAGCCTAGTAACATTGTCTCCTCTTAGCCTGGTGAAATTGTCTCCCCATACCCTGGTGAAATAGTCTCCCCCTAGCCTAGTAAAATTGTCTCCTCCTTAAATTACTCCTTTATGTCTATAAAACATATTATAGATCAACTGACTAATTATGGAGAAAGTGTGTACCATAATCATGACACCTTTTCCTGATTGCTATGTGTTAGGGGATCCAAACAATGTATGATTTTGTTATATTTATAGGATCAAACTATTACATATTTTTAAGTTCCAGTGAAAATTTCATCTTTGAAAAACAGAGTTCAGCTTAAATTTAAAATTTCCTGAAATATGAATCCTAGCATAATCTAATTTTAATTGTTTTTAAAATCAAATCTCAAAGTGAATTGTGTAATCCTTGTTTTTATAATAATATGTTTAAAAGTTGAATTGTATATTTACTTTTAAAAAAAAAAAAAGTAAAAGGTAAAACAGTAAAATTTTAGCACAATCAAAATGTTCAGGCGCTATAATATTTCCAAGAACAATCAAAACGTCCATGTAAAATCAAGTTGTTCAATAATAATCAACATGTCCATGTATAATCAAGATGTTCAAGAACAACCGAGATGTCCATGTATAATCAAGATGTTCAAGAATAATTGAGGTGTCCAGGCAAAATTATTAAAGAGAGGTTTCAATAACCTTTTACTTTGAGCGTGTATATTTAAAATAATTAATCATCATGGCAGCCAGTAGAGCTACTCTGTTGTTATTTGTTGAAAGTTGGCCACCATGAGTGACACACACCACAGGGAAGTTTTCTTGTACAGCTCTGATATGAGACAAGTAACAAACGGCTGTGATCGATTCAGCCATCAGACTATACAGACAACAATGAACACTCCCTAGTTCAAACTCTTACCAGCATAGACTGCAGGACGTCGACACCCTGGTTCTCAACACTGACGCCGTTAATCTCTTTGATTTCATCACCAACATGGAGGGTCCCTGGGTGGAATACACAAGGGTTCTCAAAATTATTACATTCATCTCCAGAAATTTTCTATCAAACGATAATCAAAACGGATACACACTTTAAAAAAAAAGTAAAATAAAATTATACAACAATCAATGAGCTGCAATCATCACACAACCAGTCACACACGAACCACACGTAGACCCTGACTCACACACACACACACACACACACACACATAAATACGAATTTGTGTGATGTATTAAAAGTTATGATTCCATAAATCAAAACTATCTGCTAGTTTGAGCATTTTAGATAAAACCGCGTTGCTCTTAATAGAAACCCAACAATTTGAGATTTTAGAACATAATCTCAAAGAACAAGAAGTTGCCCAGGATATAATATACCAAACGATTACACCAGCTACAAGAGACAAAGACTTACCACGTCTTTCAAGTCATCCAACTTTTCCAACCCTAATGTCAAGAAATATTCAACACCGTAAAGACATAGTCAAACTGATTACTATATTAAAATTTCTCTTATGTCCTAAAAAAAGTCAGCAGCTGCAGTTTGCCCCCCTTTCATCCATTGGATCAATAATCTCTCAAAAACACAATGCTAAATATAATTACTCTACGGGGACCCCTTAAATCATCCCTTGGATGAATCTCTGCACACCCCCTCCCGCGCTTACTCCCTTAAATCACCCCCAATTTATCAGAGAGGTGTCCAGGCCCAGGACAATGATTGGCAGACTGGTCAGTACGGGACAAATTAAGTCTTCAGCTAGCCTGAGACACTTAGCTTTGGGCCACCCCGCCCTCTTCCCTTCCGATGCCCCCCTCCCCCCCCCCCCGCACTCACACTTCTCAAGGCTGTCAACGAGAATTACATGCAAACATCAATATTCAATGTACTTTGGTCCCTTGCTTGTTGTAACTGCAATGTGTTCAGAGGTGAGGTTTACTCCCATTAATTCACTTAAGTCACGTCGAGAAGTTTGAAATACATTTTTAATATTACACGTGAACTTCAAAAGACAAATGTGTAGCTACTGTAACAAGAAGGTCTACACACAAAGATATAGTCACCACGAAGACGGAAATAATTTCGGTTCTTTTCCTTTATCTTACCCCCAAAATATTTTTTTGGAAAAAAAATCATATTTGCACGACGTGACAACACGTGGTAACCCTAACCCTAACCCTAACCCTAAACCTAAACCTAACCCTAACCCTAACCATATAGAAATACTGTATTTTATTTTAAAAAATTTGGGGGTAAGATAAAGGAAAAGTACCATAATTTCACTCCTCAACTATTTATGGTAACAATATGAGAGCTTTTGACACTTGCGCTCAACTTATTTTTATACCAACTTTCGTAGAAAATACTGGATAATGAAAATAGATTCTTGATTTATTTGGAACAATGGAGATTATAGGCTAAACTTTACGAGCAAGCATATTTTAATTCCTTAAAGCTTCAAGAAGGTTTTGCCTTGGCAAAATACTCACCTACTCCTGACCAAAGAGAGGGTAATAAATTAAAAGGCAGGTCATAACAAATGAAATCTAAAGTATCAATTATATAATGTATTGGAATCAAGAGGTGAACAATGAGAGGGGAAATCTCAACTAACAACACGATTTTCCGTGGTGAGGTGAATGAAAGCAAGACAAAATACACATTTATGATCATACGCAATGGAAACTGCAATAAGTCGGTTGTAAACCTTTTGACTAAACGGTTATAATAATTTTGACATCACTATATGTTGTAACTAACTGGTTGTAAGTAAGACATCCTAACCGGTTGTGAGACATCCTAACCGGTTGAAACACATCCTATCCGGTTGTAACAAGTTGTAACACATCCTATCCGGTTTTAACATCTCCTAACCGGTTGTAAAACTTTAGACAAAATTACCGAAGCTTTTTTCTGTCTCAAAATGTCAAAATAATTATTAAAAATACTATACAGGTTAATTAAAATAAACTTTTTACAATGACATGTACGGTATTTTCTGTGGCCGAAACATGTAGCGACAATAAAAACAAGCATAGCAACAATGAAAAACAACTATTTAGCGACAATGGAAAACAAATGTAGCGACAATGGAAAACAACTGTAGCAACCATAGGAAAAAAATCATGTTAAGCCTGGTACCTATTGGAATTCAGGACGTGTTAGCGCATTTTCGTATTATGTATCAGTACTTATGTTAGATATCAGAATTATGTAGTTATCAGTAATTGTGTTTAGATTTTAGACATATTTTTATGAATTTTCTTGCGTAATGAATATACCTGACATTTTTTTAATTTAAAAGTCATTTCTTTACATTTTAAAAAAAAAATTATTTTCTCTTTAATCCAACTACAAGTCACCACAAATGATGACGCAAAACTCTCTAAACTTTTACACATATTCTAATGACGTCAACTAAAAAAAAACAACTAATTATTTTGCACCCTTTCGCAACACTCTTCAATGCTTGAAGAATTGTGTATTCGACTTCCGGCAATGGCAGCCGTTCCTTGGCTAGTGTTACCTCTCGATTCGAAATATTTTTTGGTAGTTTTAACGGGGTTTTTTAACGGATCGAGTAACTGAGTGTTGATGCACAAATGGCAGGTAAGGACATACAAAAAACATATATACATCATGGGTCTAGGACTTATGGATGCTGTGATCAAGGGTGATGACAGACGGACGGACAAAACGGGTGCAATAGCGATTTCGACATCTCGAAAATGCGCTAAAAACTGTAGCGACAATGGAAAACAACTAGCGACAATAGAAAACAAATGTAGCGAGAATAGAAAACAAATGTAGCGACAATGGAAAACAAATGTAGCGACAATGGAAAAAAACTGTAGCGACAATGGAAAACAACTGTAGCGACAATGGAAAACAACTAGCGACAATGGAAAACAACTGTAGCGACAATGGAAAACAACTGTAGCGACAATGGAAAACAATTGTAGCGGCAAAGGAAAAAACAAAATGTAGCGACAATGGCGGAAATCAGCCATGCCGTGTCTTGGACGTGGAAAGCTTCTCCTCGAACGTTGTTTCCTTTAATGAAAGCCTTGCAAATTTAATCTTCTAGGATCGCGGTTTATGTGTACAAAAACTGCACACCGGATGCCATTGGCTCTCTAACAACACCGGATGCCACTGGCTCTCTAACAACACCGGATGCCATTGGCTCTCTAACAACACCGGATGCCATTGGCTCTCTAACAACGCAATAATTCATCTGCAATTTTCTTCTTGCTCTTCTGTTGAGACGCAGTCAGCATATTTCTGGAATGTATCTTTGATAGTGTTATTCTTGTTGTCGTCACCCCTCCCCACTCCCCAAAGGAGAAAGTCATTTAATGGCACCCTTAAGCGGTGGCGCGAACACACGACGTGAAATTAATGACCCTGAGGTGTGTGTGTGTGGGGGGGGGGGTGTTTAAACAAGAACCCAGGGGAGAAAACTCCGTTCAAAATTAAATTAGCGCCTAGATATTTTTTTTTTAAACCCCATTTATTCTAAAATAGTTTTTAGATGGAAGGAACCCACCGCCCCGCCCCCCTATCGTCTGCGGGTTTGTGCTTCTGTTAACGTTTGTGATACACGTCACAAACTGATCTAATACTGTCTCGTCATATTCAGCAGGGACAGTTGTTTCTGATAGAGTTGTTCCACTAAAATCTCTGTACGTCCGACCCCAGAGACGAACCATTTCCACGTGAGAGCAAAAATTCCTTACAGAACAACGCTTCTCTGGCAGACATACTCCACTATCACTAACACGACAGACAGCCATAGTGAGAGGAATATTCAACTAACATGACAGACAGCCCCAGTGACAGACACATTCAACTAACACGACAGACAGCCCCAGTGACAGACATATTCAACTAACACGACAGACAGCCGTAGTGACAGACACATTCAACTAACACGACAGACAGCCCCAGTGACAGAAACTTTCAACTAACACGACAGACAGCCCCAGTGACAGAAACATTCAACTAACACGACAGACAGCCCCAGTGACAGAAACATTCAACGATCACGACAGCCAGCCCCAGTGACAGACACATTCAACTAACACGACAGACAGCCGTAGTGACAGACACATTCAACTTACACGACAGACAGCCCCAGTGACAGACACATTCAACTAACACGACAGACAGCCCCAGTGACAGAAACATTCAACGAACACGACAGACAGCCCCAGTGACAGATACATTCAACTAACACGACAGACAGCCACAGTGACAGAAACATTCAACTAACACGACAGACAGCCCCAGTGACAGACACATTCAACTAACACGACAGACACCCCTAGTGACAGACACATTCAACTAACACGACAGACAGCCATAGTGACAGAAACATTTACCGATACACGCAACTCACCCCGAGAATGAGACAACCTCGGGTTACCGCCCATTGAACATATCTAATTAAGTTGCGCCTTTCTGATTGGACAGGATGTTAATTAGCATAATCGTAGTCCACTTTTCCCCGGGTTTAGGTGACGGGTTGCTTTTTTTGGTAGCATGGAATGTGGTAGGGGATGAAGGTGTTCGATAAAGGGACAAGCATAAGGATACAGGGGAGGTCTTAACGCAAAGTACCATTGATTAGGTCTGGCCACGGAGGGTTTGGTAAAGTAGCTTTGTTGGATACAAAAGCTGCTTTGAAAAGGCCATGAAAAGGTCATATTTTCACAAATTCCGCAACATTCTAAGGGACAAAAAAAACAACAACAACACACACGCACACACACTCACACACACACACACACACACGCAAACACACGCACACACTCTCAAACACACGCACATACGTAGCATTAAAAATAAAAAAAATATTCGGAGACACCTTTGGGGCCCCCCTCAAGTGGGGGCCCGGGGGACTTTCAAATTAGGACCACCCTCCACCTAGCTACGCCACTGACATACACACTCTCGTAACGCACTACTTGTAAACTCAAATTACGTTTCTCTTTTAGTAATTAAACAATAATTTGAATTAGTTAATTTAATGTATAATTAGACTATATAAGTGGATCATTTAAATTCACGTTTAGTGTAGGAAATTACACTATTACCACGTAGCATGCGAAATCGATGAAACGAAATTTATGTTCCAGAAAAACCTGAACTATGAGAGCTCTCTCGTAAATTATTTTATTTCTCGCTTTCATGTCCTAAATAGGGTAGATCTATAACGTTATCTGATTTAAAGAGAATATTTCCCTCTAAAAGTGTCCGAGACGAAACAACAGTAAATAATTGCCCTGCTGCCTTATATCCAGCAGACTTAATGATCGCGCCTTTAAACCACTGGCGCCAGACCTACACACCGCCGCTGCCCATAAATTTAAATATGAACCTCTCATCTTTCTCTCTGAATCTCGCATAAACGATCTTCACACAGCATCGACGTCACATTTGAATATCTGCTAGACGACCACAGCTACAGCTTCTACACAAGTGCTTCCTGACAAGTTTGTTTTTTAAAGTGGGGGATTTTTAAAAAAAATTTGGCGGGGGGGGGGGGGGGGGTTGGGGTACTTAATAGGATGTCCGCTACTGGATGCCTAAACCAACAATCGACTTATGCAGTGGTCCCCTGCCCCCGGTCCGCGGGCCGGTACCGGACCGTAGAGCAAACGTTACCGAGGCGCCGAGAAGCATTACATTATTTTCTTTGTTTTTAATGAGCTGTATTTTTCTCGGTATTGTACTTCTTTTTAAATACAAATCGTTGATGTATTTAGAAATTTAAAAAAATAAAAGCAAAAATATTATATATAAAAAAGGAGACAACCAAACTGAAACAAGGACAGTATATGAGAAGTATTTCTAAGGCTAAAAAATAAAGACCCATTCACTATCAATGAAGACTCAATCTTGCCTTTCAATGAAGACATTTGCCATGTAGTTTTAGAAGAGGCTGCTATTAAAAAGATGACACATTTGTCTTTTTTGGCTAATACTGCGACTTGAAGCATTATGGAAATAAGCCGAAGAAGGACTGATTTATCTATATAGTACGCACTCTACAGCTATCGATAAAAAGGCAATACTATTTGTGTATGTGCGATATCTTCAACAGAAGGATTTGAATGATGATGAATTACGTGCACTATCTAAGTCAACTAACACCACGGGAGCAGAAGAATGGATCCGCATGCAATTTGTCAACAAACCAGACGAATCTATTAGTATGTCTGCGCAGCAAAAAGAAGATCAACGGCTAGAGACTGCAAATTGCAATATTCTTAAAAACGACGTTCGGGACTACTTCCACGTTGTTCTGAATTAAAGTCATGGCGGAGTAACCTGACCTTGTCCTCATGACACTTAAATCCATATTGACATTTCCGACATGCTATCTGTTTGAAGACATGTTTTCTGCCGCGACAAAAACAAAAACATAACACAAAGAAATAAACAGAAAATCAGCACAAAACATTTCGGGACGTCACTGTCTCCTGTTTCCCCTAGATAGAACCGTCTCGTTGCAGAACAAGCCCAGGGTTCTCATTGATTTAGAGTTTTAATGGTTTCAAATGTTAATTAAATCAGTTCAAATTCATTTTATGGCGTAATTGCATGCTATTTTGAAGGCATGTAAAAGTACATTTAAATTAGAATTATCAAATCAGACCAATATAAAATATCAGCAATCCACGCCCATCCCTACACCCAGCCCCCCCCCCCCAAATGAGCTCAGTGGGTTGCGGTAAAATTTACAAACGGTGGCCGGTTGACGGCGATAAAAAGGTTGGGAACCACTGGTCTTGCGGATCTCAACATTTTGGAAATACACTGGAAGGATCTGACGTATGAGTAAAATGCTAGACTCTTGCGGCTTTTGGTTTAAAACTCAGCAAATCAAAATTTTATACTTAAAATAATTCATGGTAAAGATCAAGAACGTTATTCTCGTTAAAAACAACAAAGTCCATGATCGCAGTATATATGGGACGATGGCGTTTACTCCTGCTCCTCTGCCCCTTCTCTCTTCACTCATAGCTGTGAGGAATGCTTCCGAAACTTGAATGCCTTTCACGCTCTTTTTTTCCATCCCCCGCCTGTTCAGCTGTCTGTCTCCTTGTCTATCCATCCAATTCATGCAGCCAAACATACATTTATCCATTCATCAATCCATCTAATATTGAGACATTCTTATGTCTAGTGCGTTTTACAATACTGATATCTCATTTTTTGAAGAAAAAAAAAAAGTATATTCTGAAACTTCTTGTATTTTTTGCAGCACGTTTGTCTCCACAAGGTCAAAGGGGGCGGAGTGATATGGGCTTTTACCCTGACGCTAGGACAAAAAATATATAAACATTTATTACAAAAAGGAGCTGAGGGGGGAGAGAAGGGTGGGGGAGGGGTGAAAAAAGTGGCCCTGAGTGTATTGCCGTGTTGAAGATTTATTGACATGGCAGCCGAAATATCCCGGAGAACCGTAAACATCCAAGGGAGAGACAATCGATAATCTTTCAGGGAAGCCGGGCGATTTGCCGCCCCTGGCCAGAATAAATGAGCGAGTATCCGCAGGCCATACACAAAATTTTTAAATAGTCAAACAAAATATATCTCGAATGTAAATTTTTTTTAAAAAAATACAGAAGGAAAAAAAAGAGATCGGACTGGTGAAGGAAAGTAAAATTTTAAAAAATTATTTTACAAATTTTTTAGGGAGTGGACCAAATAAAAAATCATGTTAAGCCTGGTCCCTTTTGGAACTCAGGACGTGTTAGCGCATTTTCGTATTATGTATCAGTACTTATGTTAGATATCAGCATTATGTAGTTATCAGTAATTGTGTTCAGATTTTAGACATATTTTTATGAATTTTCTTGTGTAATGAATATACCTGAAATTTTTTTTATTTAAAAGTCATTTCTTTACATTTTAAATTTTTTTATTTTCTCTTTAATCTAACTACAAGTGGTTTGTGGTCACTGAAATAGGACTCATAAATGAAACATTCTAAATTGTAATCAGCTAATCGCCCAAATACTCCGTCAATTGTTGTTTGATAGATCGT
>MUZC01000248.1:30678-98094 GCA_002072015.1 Radix auricularia
AAAAAAAAAACTAATACTTTTGATAATACTAAGACTTCCGGCAATGGCGGCCGTTGCCTGCGCCAGTGTTATCTCTCGATTCGCAATGTTTTTTGGTAGTTTTAACGGGGTTTTTTAACGGATCGAGTAACTGAGTGTTGATGCACAAATGGCAGGTCAGGACATACAAAAAACATATATACATCATGGGTCTAGGACTTATGGATGCTGAGATCTAGGGTGATGACAGACGGACGGACGGACAAAACGGGTGCAATAGCGCATTCGACTTCTCGAAAATGCGCTAAAAATGAGCTGCTATGTGGAAGGGATGATGCAATAACCTTCTGTAAAGAAGGAGCGTCTGTAACTGATAAGATAAGGGATGATTTGGAATATGAAGGGTAATGGATTTGTGTTAAGGTTGGATGGTGAACTCATCCATTGGTTCATACAGACACATCCATTGGTTCATATAGACACATCCATTGTTTCATACAGACACATCCATTGGTTCATACAGACACATCCATTGGTTCATACAGACACATCCATTGGTTCATACAGAGACATCCATTGGTTTATACAGACACATCCATTGGTTCATACAGACACATCCATTGATTCGTAGAGAATCTAACAATGAAGCTTTTTTTTCAAAAACAATCATACTTTTCGTTATGCAACTGAGTGATTTTGAAAAGAGAGTACACAGAAAACGGATGCACAATTTTCATTATTAAAGGGGGTTAAAAAGCTGTGCAGCAACGAGTGGACATTAAGTGCCCCTTGTGTCACATGGCTAAACATTAAGTTAATCATATTTTTTTTAAAAAAAACGTTCATGCCTTCGACTTTCAGGAATTTTTATGACGTTTTCCAACCGCACAAGGAAGTTTTTGTTTTAGCGCCATTACAGTTACAGGGAAAAAAAACGTTTAGCTTTGAGACTTTAATGACGCCATAATTCAGTTTCGCAAAAAAAAAAACATCTTCCGCCTCACCACACCATCCGAACCCCAAATATTTTCATGCCTCATTAACCACATTGTTGATTTTGGTTATTGAGGACAGACTTCACACAATTTCCCATTCATAATAATAGAATCTAATACTTTGTCGTTCAATGACATCATTTTTCACAATTTTTAGTTAGGAATTATGTGAAGAAACAATATAGAGTCTCAGGTGAAGATGAGAAAAGTAAGTTCTTTTAAGAACGCCATGACAGTTAGATAAAGTGTGTGTGTGTGTGTGTGTGTGTGTGGGGGGGGGTGATCTGTAACGACAGGTTCAGTTAACGACCAAAATTTTCTATATTAGGTATGAACTTTTATTCGCAAACATAAATGGACACAAAAATTCAGAGCACCCGATACGCTTTTCTCTAGACACTAACCGCTCATTACTGTTAAAATGGCCCATTAAAACCATTAACAGACTCTGGTCGATCGGAGGCGAAGTCTTTTTCCCTCCAAAAGAGGCGTTCCAAAAGTGCCGCTGCCCGGCCCAGTATTTTGTGTATATGGGTCACAGGATAGAGGTTCCTGGCGTATAGATGTTTTTGGAGCTTAGGTTTGATGCTTTCGTTCTTATCCTCGTGGATGTTAGTTAACTTCCAAAATGTGATGTTTAATCATCGTAAAGGCGGACATTTGAGACATTTCAACTAAATCTGATTTCACATCTTTGGACACAGCTACACTTTAGTTCACCAACTTTTACATATTTGGACATAAATTCACTTCAGTTCACTAACTTTTACATCTCTCGACATCGTTTCACGTCAGTTCACTAAGTTTCACATCTTTGGACATAGCTTCACTTCAGTTCACTAAGTTTCACATCTTTGGGCATAGCTTCACTTCAGTTCACTAACTTTTACATCTTTGGACATTACTTCACTTCAGTTCACTAAGTTTCACATCTCTCGACATCGTTTCACTTCAGTTCACTAAGTTTCACCAACGAGTCAACACAAGCGGGTGTGTTTGGAATAATGCAAGGAAGTGAGTTGCGAATAAGTCTCTCGAGATTCTCGAATCTCGTAGACTTTGTTCCTAAAGCAATGCTTATAGTAATGAAATAGTACACATTATGGACGGAGATTAGCTAAGTAAACAAGCCGGCGGGTTTACATGTGCTATAGCAAATAAGTCGGGTAACGCCGTATTGTCGTCTCTTCAAGCTTGACAAAAGGTGATTACATTGAATAACTTTAGATGTTATTGGTGTGCTGCGAAACACGCTCTTCAGGAGGCGTCATCAGTAAAAAAAAAAAAAAAAAAAAAAAACAAAAAAAAAAATACCTATAGAATATAAATAAAGTATAATCAGTAACTTCACATCAGCTGAACGTTGCTCATGCTTTATATAAACACATTAGTACAGTGGCTCCAGTAGAACTTAACTCTATAGGTCTACATAGTATCTTAGTACCAAGAAATATGAGAAAAGTATTGTTTTTCGGAAAGGTCATGGTCAGACTGACAAATGGAGGGCACTCGTCACGCGATTCAATGTTCTCTCTGGTGTTCAGTTCAGATAATACAAAACTCTCTTCACAAACTAAGGCAAATTCTATAATCTAACATTCACAAACTAAGACATATTCTGATCTAACATTCACAAACTAAGAGATATTCTGATCTAACATTCACAAACTAAGAGATATTCTGATCTAGCATTCACAAACTAAGACATATTCTGATCTAACATTCACAAACTAAGAGATATTCTGATCTAACATTCACAGACTAAGACATATTCTGATCTAACATTCACAAACTAAGGCATATTCTATAATCTAACATTCTAAACGATATAATGATAATAGATAATAATAAATTGATAATTTAAATAGCGTTGTACCACAGTAAGAAACTTGGCTCACAGCGCTTTACATAAAAATAATAACATACTTATATGTATTAAATAAACATTCATATACTAGCAACCAAATAAATGATAGTACGTTACACAAAAGCTTCATTTATCTTTGGACGGAATATTGTTTACTTAATTTTGCAAGTAAAGTTTGAAGAGATGCGTCTTAAGTGCTGGCTTGAAGGCCTTGAATAGCAATACTATGGATGTGTAATGTTAGAGAATACCTTTGTTTGGCGGCACAAAAAGAGAGGAACTTTGCACCAAATGTCTTTGTTCGTGCTATTAGGAACAGAGAGAATGCGTGTGTCTGCAGTAGAGCGTAGCTGACAGAGTGGGTGAGTAGGCAGAGAGAAGTTTGATAAGATAGGAAGGGCGTGAGTCAGAAAAAGAAGTTGTGACAGAGAACGGACAGTTTGTAGTCAGTTCGAGCTTTTAATGATATATTTTATAATCTAACATCCAAACACTTAAACACAATATGATGTCACTGTTATTTTTTGCCATCATGAGATATTTTTCCAGCTCCCTCTCATCCGGAACATCACTTTTTCTTCAAACACCCCACACCCCCCCCCCCCCCCACACACGCAATCATTGTTTCTGAATCAAACCACTTTCTAAAATGCGGTAATTTTATTTTTAGAATCCCCGCTCCCATTAAAGCATGGACCAATCACGTGATGTAGGAGCACTTCCATTTCAAACCGTTTTTTATCAGACGGCTTTTAATGTTGTTTCTTTTTTTTTTTTTAAACCTCAATTAATTTCCATTTGCAATTTTTCCTCCTGATTCTTTCCGCTGATTAAAAAAAAAATCTTTGAGGCAAGAACATTAACAGGAGATGATTGCTGAGCGGATATTGACGCATGGGAAATTATTTTAATTGGCGGTTTATATCAGTGGCAATTGTTACTGTTTTCAGTTGCTTGACAATTGTTTGATTGTAGCAATTTTTGACTTCAATGGTTACAATTACTAAGTGATTGTAGCAATTTGTGACTTCAATGATTACAATTACTAAGTGATTGTAGCAATTTGTGACTTCAATGGTTACAATTACTAAGTGATTGTGGCAATTTGTGACTTCAATGATTACAATTACTAAGTTATTGTGGCAATTTTTGACGTTGATTATGATCAAGTCTTATATACACGTCATGCTCAGAGAGTAAAGCTGAAATCCTTTGAATAAAGTATTTTTTTTCTTTCTCTTCTGTTTGGCTCCTATATCTTAGATATGTATGAGTCGTTCCTACGTCATTTAACAGAATAGTTCCTTAACCAACAATGGTATCAGCAAAAATGTGCCATGTTTTTAACTACTTTTGCTCCTTTGAAAGCTTATTCCAGTCACTGATTGTCTTCAGAAGGAATCAGAATTATTTCTAGCTTCGCTTTCTTTATGTAATGAGCTAGAGATGTCGGTCATTAGTTCGTCACCGATCAAGAAATAGTAGCAGAGCAAAGTTTCAGTTTTACTTTTGAACAGTGGGGCAGCCCTAAATTTTCAAATTAGAACTTTGAGACCATGGATAATGTCGATATATTTACAAAAAGTTGTGCAGGTTTTGGAACTGAAATCTCGTCTGTTGTCAAAATGTTGCAAGTATTTGTTTAAGGAAACGGCGAGCCCATCTCATGAGTCGTAAAATGGGATATACACTTGTACATAATATAAACTGGGATATATACTTGTACATAATATAAACTGGGATATATACTTGTACATAATATAAACTGGGATATATACTTGTACATAACATAAAGTGGGATATATGCTTGTAGTACTTGTACATAATATAAACTGGGATATATACTTGTACATAATATAAACTGGGATATATACTTGTACATAATAAAAACTGGGATATATACTTGTACATAATATAAACTGGGATATATACTTGTACATAATAAATAAATAAATAGCCCCAAATTTCCAGCATACTCCAAACACATGAGCTGTTCCTGTAGCAGTTGGGGAGAAAGCGTGTTTCACTCCACTGGACAAGATCCGCCATGTCGTCAAATCTTCTGGGTACATGGGTCACGGATTCATGTTTACAAGCGATACAGACTCCTTTTTTTACAAGGATTACAGACTCCATGTTTACAAGGGTCACAGACTCCATGTTTACAAGGGTCACAGACTCCACGTTTACAAGGGTCACAGACTCCATGTTTACAAGGGTCACAGACTCCATGTTTACAAGGGTCACAGGCTCCATGTTTACAAGGGTCACAGACTCCTTTTTTACAAGGATTACAGGCTCCATGTTTACAAGGGTCACAGACTCCATGTTTACAAGGGTCACAGACTCCATGTTTACAAGGGTCACAGGCTCCATGTTTACAAGGGTTACAGGCTCCGTGTTTACAAGGGTCACAGACTCCATGTTTACAAGGGTCACAGACTCCATGTTTACAAGCGATACAAACTCCTTTTTTTACAAGGATTACAGGCTCCATGTTTACAAGGGTCACAGACTCCATGTTTACAAGGGTCACAGACTCCATGTTTACAAGGGTCACAGACTCCATGTTTACAAGGATCCAGAACAAGTCGTTAAAGGTTTTCTCTTTCGCACTGAAGACACCGAACCTCAGAATTCACTTTAGGCTTTAGGTATAACGACATGGTGTTGTTTGACGAGTTGCCTGTGGCCATTACATTCATATTATTGGTGTAGAGGGTTTCTACCTCTAAAGACTGACAGGGTCTTGCAATCGGCTGGATGAAATCCATGACCCTGCTCTTCTACCACCCATGCAGCTAACGTATGGAATTCCGGTCTTACAGTCAAAGGTGAATCTTATCAGATTGACTTCCGGTCTTACAGTCAAAATTGAATCTATCAGATTGACTTCCGGTCTTACAGTCAAATTTGAATCTTATTAAATTCCAGCAAATAGTGACATAACCCGATCATATAATTAGTTGAGTTTTGGGGGGGGGGGGAGTTGCTCTAGTTTGGCAGACAAGGTAGAGTATCCGAAACAAGGGTCTTAAGACGACAAGAGTTACTCACCTTGCCGGTGTATCATCCCACCATGCATGATTCGTGCCACAAAACACTGGCCTGCGTCATTGACTTTCAGCGTGATGCCCTAAAAAAGACAGAGATACAATAAACAAAATTAATTGGTTAAATGACAGTGTGGAAGAACTCACGTTCAGAGTTTCGTGTTTCATTTATATATTTAAAAAATTACAAAATTGTTGAGATAATCTGTATGAAGCTTAGTCACCATCGTGTAAAGAAATGTTAACCTCGTTAAAATAATCAGAAAAAAACATAACAATTAATTCCACTGCTTAGTTTAGAAATGAAATTGGAGTCACGCTTTGAAGCTTACCCTTCATGGCGTTTCTTGTGTTAGCAATGATCATCAACAAAGACTGGCGAGAGACAGAGGCATTGGACCAACCATGGTTGGCACCTGTAGGACAATGGTCCAACCATGGTTGGCACCTGTAGGACAATGGTCCAACCATGGTTGGCACCTGTAGGACAATGGTCCAACCATGGTCGACTCATATAAGAGCATGGCTAACCATTGTTTCAGGTAATATAGGACAATGTCTTATTTTTGGTACATGTAATGTATAATCTCTTACCATAGGTTAATGTTAGAAAACGGTATATATCATATATAGTCATAGCTTTCTGGTGAACATTGTCTTACCATTGGTTTTTGGTGAACTTTGTCTTAACATTGGTTTCTGAATAATGTCTTATCATTGGTTTCTGGATAATGTCTTATCATTGGTTTCTGGATAATGTCTTACCATTGGTTTTTAGTGAACTTTGTCTTACCATTGGTTTCTGGATAATGTATTATCATTGGTTTTTGGTGAACTTTGGCTTACCATTGGTTTCTGGATAATGTCTTATCATTGGTTTTTAGTGAACTTTGTCTTACCATTGGTTTCTGGATAATGTATTATCATTGGTTTTTGGTGAACTTTGGCTTACCATTGGTTTATGGATAATCTATTATCATTGGTTTTTGGTGAACTTTGTCTTACCATTGGTTTCTGGATAATGCCTTACCATTGGTTTCTGGATAATGTCTTATGATTGGTTTCTGGATAATGTCTTACCATTGGTTTCTGGATAATGTCTTACCATTGGTTTCTGGATAATGTCTTACCATTGGTTTCTGGATAATGCCTTACCATCGGTTTCTGGATAATGTATTATCATTGGTTTTTGGTGAACTTTGTCTTACCATTGGTTTCTGGATAATGCCTTACCATTGGTTTCTGGATAATGTCTTATAATTGGTTTCTGATGGATAATAGCTTACCATTTTTTTCTTGATAATATGTTACCATTGGTTTCTGATGGATAATGTCTTACCATTGGTTTCTGATGGATATTGTCATACCATTGGTTTCTTGATAATGTCTTACCGCTGGTTTCTAATACATAATGTCTTACCATTGGCCATTGGTCTTGGATAATGGCTTACCATTGGTTTCTGATGGATACTGTATTACCATTGGTTTCTGGAAAATGTCTTACCATTGGTTGCTGGTGGATAACGTCTTACCATTGTTTTTTGTAATGTAGAACACTGTATGGCCACTGGTTAATGAAAGACACGGGATACCATTAGTTCCTAATGTCTTACCATTGGTTCATCCGTGTTTTTCTGGAATTGGACTAATCGCACCCTCATGACGTTGTCATTGTTCTCGTGTCGGTGCCCGCCCCCTTCGACGTCACCGTTACCCTGGCCACTCATGCTGCCATTGACGTAAGGGTGGGCGGGGATAGAGGAAGGGTGTGACGAACCAGGGGAAGCGTAGTGGGCGGTGTCTTCGCTGTAGACTTCATGGGCTACCACGTCGTGAGACTGTAGAAGGGCCTGGAGGTGAACAAACAAACACATTATGGTGGGACATTGTCAGGCAGGCGTAGAGAGAAATAACTTCTAAATAAATCTATGGGAAAAAAGAGAAATACAACTTCAAGAAAAAAGAAATACAACTTCAAGAAAAAAGAAATACAACTTCAAGTGAAATAGTTGATGCAAAAAACTTGTGTGTCAGTTTTTAGGATAACCGTGTTTAGAAGGAGCTGGGTCTCGTATTTTGGGAACTGCTGCGACACCAAGCGGTCATCGTAACCTATTCGAAAACCATAACAACGACCTTGACCTATACCGGACCAATCAGAACAAAAGGTCAGCGTTATCTGGGCGTAACGTTAACGTGGGGACGACATTTTACATTCCAGTGGCAATTCAATAGCCACCCTGTCTCTTACTATATCTTGAGGGATAGGAAAGAGGCTCGTTTGTCGACTAGTGATGGAGTTTTTTTTTTACCCCGATTTTGCTATGGGGTTTGTAGTTGCGGTTTAGAATTTATAACAAGAGACCAAAACTGCACCGTGAAAAATCGTAGGTAATTATTTATTGCTTGTTGTGTAATGTAGCTGTGACTTCATTAGTTTGAGGCGATGATCTATATATATAGGAGAGATTGTGTTTAATGCAGTCACAAAGAGTTGACGAAAGATGACGTACGAACGTGTATGATGGACTGGATCCAAATAGGTTCCTGGGATGGAACACGGCTCAGGCATAGACCGTTGGTGTAACCTCACACAAAACTACCACGGATAAAACTTGAGATAAAAATTAAAAAAAAACTCTAAATGTCTTAGTCTTACGATTGGTTATTGCTATGTAGGACACTGTATAGCCATTGGTTATTGCTATGTAGGACACTGTATAGCCATTGGTTATAAAAAAAAATATGAAAGTATGAAAGATGCGCTCTCAATGACTGCTCTAAATGTTTGGGATCTGAGCTGGTTTTAAATTCATAGAATCTATTAGTTGCTGGGCTGTCTACAACGTACAAGGTAGGAAGGTCTAAGTACTGTCATATGAGTTATTCCATATTAATGAAGCAGGTGTATCATTCTAATATCGTATTTATAAGAATAATATGGATTTTTGAAAATACGGTAAACAAGTGAAATTATTTGATTAAACTTTTTTATTTATTTTTAAAAAGGGATCAATAATTCCTAAAAAATAAAATTGTTGAAAATAAAATCAACAGCAATGACCTAATAAGGCAAATAATTATTTAAAAATTGCAACATTCCAGGATTTCGTGCCCTGAAAACAATTCTTATGTAACTCGTATTGGTAGTATGGGGGTGGAAGAATTTACTTCGGTTTAAAAAAAAAAAAGAAAAGATAATTACCCTACAAAGATGGATGGACAAGGTAACTTTTAATTATAATAGAAAGTTTTTAATATTAATAAAATCGTGAACGTGATAGTTAAGTATGAAGTACATCCTTATAGCTAAGTAATGTACGGTATAGCATTATTACAATAACATATACATATTTTTTAGATCACGAGGCAGAAGATTTTATTTGTACTTCATGTAACGACATTGCACCGGGGAAAGTACTTTAATATCAACTGAACGAACTCATTTGTCTGTGCAAGGATGCACACAGCAGGCGCACGAACACTATACCAGTCTCTAAAATGTAGGCAGCCAAGGGCAGATAACTCGATATCGGTCACTCCCTGGGCCATTAGGACAGAGTTACCGGACCTGCTGGTTGAATTACCCGCGAGCAATCAGTCTAGCGACTCGAATTCGTGGACACAGTGCGTTTACCGAGGGTCTGTCGAGTCAAGCGTTATGTATCGAGGGCGAGTGCAGGGCGCAAGCGTTCGTACGAAAGACGACGCTGAGGGGAAAGAATTCAGCTACAAAATTGGAGACAGGGGAGACAATAATGTTAAACCTTTTGATTTTTATCAGCTGCTACGAGATAAAAAAACAACAACAGAATTACGAGATTAATTGTAGACCTAAAGTCGCAATGTGTTAATCACAGAATCATTTTTTTTATTAGGTTTAAAAGTATTTTTTCTACAAAAACAATTTAGCCTAGAATTGGGTAAACTGGGGTCCGCTAAAGGATTATGTGCGGCCCGAAGAAGTGTCTTGCTTATTATAAACAGAAATCAGTAAGTTTATGTTACATATGTGAGTGCTTTTAACTGAGGCGGGACATTATTTTAGGTGCGGCCTCTTTGACACTTCATGCCTCACGACCTTAAAAGTTTTCCCACAACTGATTGGGGCAAACATTTGTTGCCAATGATGATACAATTGATACAGTGACTTCATCTCTTACTGGATTAACCAAAACTAAGATCGGAATTATTTGGCGGAAATCAAAATTTAAAAAAAATTGCTTGGAACTTCCGAATTTGAGCAATCCTATAACTAATCATGTCTAAGCAATATATAATATAATTGAGCATGTTTCAGTTCGTTTTCCCAATAACAATGACATCTATTCCCTCACGGTAAACAACTACAATCCCCGGATGAATAACTTACAACAGTTGTCCCGTGAACACTCGATGGTTTGAATGCCATATTTATTTTGTTTTCCTACGATGCGGTGTGTGTCCCTCCCCTTCTTCCCCCCCCACCCTCTTTTTGCCTCCATTAAAATCTTCTTGCGAGGCCAAAGGATGGGTTGAAGCATAGCCCCGCCCCCTCCCATTCCACCCCTCCTTCCGCTCCTCCCACTTCACAAAAAAAACCGCACAGTTCATTTGAGTTAATTTGTTCAGACGGCACCGGTAGGAGAATTAGTCAATTTGGTAGACCGTAATGATTCCAGTGCGCCGGAGGAGTACTTTGCTTACTGGAGGTCATAATTACTGCTATATATGTCTGAGCCGGTGGTGGAAATGTGGGGTCAGGGGTCGTCATCCAGGGGCGGCTACCATCACTCTCAGGCGAACGAGTTTTTAGAAAACGAGTACCAAAATGCGATTATATGATAAAAAAAAATCTCGGGTGAAACAGTTTTAAAAAATCAGGTGACATCGCTGCATACTAAAATCTGACCAGCAATTGAACGTTTATTTCAGGTGATCTTACACATTTTTTAAGGCGCAGTATAGAGCCTAACAGACATAGTTTTCTCATGCAGTGCAGCTTTTTGGTGAGTGAAACATTTTATTATGTACCTTGCAAATCCGGAAATACAATAAAACGTGTCCTTATTACTTATATGCAAGAGTGAGTGCGAGAAAATCCATCGAGGTATAAGGTATACCTTGCTCGGACGTTCAAACCGAGCATGTCCACCGCTTGGACAATCCAAGTCTTTTTTCATTCCAAGGTGGCCAAAGTAATCGAGCATGTCCACTGCTGGGACAACCCAAGTCTTTGTTTATTCCAAGGTGGCCAAAGTAATCGAGCATGTCCACTGCTGGGACTATACAAGTCTCTGTTCATTCCAAGGTGGCCAAAGTAATCGAGCATGTCCACCGCTGGTACAACCAAAGTCTTTGTTCATTCCAAGGTGGTCCAGGTAATCGAGCATGTCCACCGCTGGGACTACAAAAGTCTTTGTTCATTTCAAGAGGTGGCCCGTGTTATAATAACATGGCTGTAATAAGGTGACTCCCAGAAGGTCTATGACTGATGAAGTAGAGAGGCCCCTGTAGTGGATCCAAGTTATTTCCCCACATCAAGCAGCTACTTGCCTTTATTTTATTGACTCAATTCCCTTGACATCAGGCTGGTAACACGAAATATTGGTAGAAAGTTGAGTCTATCGCGTATTCCATACAATGATGGGTTCGGGTGATGCTAGCAACTTATTTATCTCCATTGGGCACAAGGCTCCTCCCAGATTTTCGATGCACAAAGATAAAATTTAATATTAATAAAACTAGTAGACCGTTAAAAATTAATCAATAAATAGTGTTACATTCTTCAAACCATAAAGTAAGAGGATTTTAAAAAAAATAAATGCTTAGATTTAGATATTCATAATAAAAAGAAAGAAACCAACAAAACAATTCATTTTATTGCGGCATATTGGTTACGGTGACCAGATGACTTAGACATCAGATCCCCTCGCCAGATCTCACTCAGGATAAGACTATCAAAACACTCCTGTTGGAGAGATTCACGGCGTCCGAATCTCACGTCACGCGACCAACAATGTCGCCGCACGAGTATCTATCTTCCCGTCTCAACAACTGACGTTATCAGACTTAACGGCCCAGCTGAAGCCGACGTAATGTCAGGATGGCGTGTAGGAGTCGAAGTAGAGAGCGAGTTCTACAACAAGGTGCCTTAGTTTTAACAAAATGTGGGTGAGATTGCAATCAGGATTATAAATAAGCACATGCAAACAGGGTTTGAGTGAGCCTGACAAGACGTCACAAGCAGGGTCTGAGTGAGCCTGACAAGACGTCACAAACAGGGTCTGAGTGAGCCTGACAAGACGTCACAAACAGGGTATGAGTGAGCCTGACAGGACGTCAAAAACAGGGTCTGAGTGAGCCTGACAAGACGTCACAAACAGGGTATGAGTGAGCCTGACAAGACGTCAAAAAACAGGGTATGAGTGAGCCTGACAAGACGTCACAAACAGGGTATGAGTGAGCCTGACAAGACGTCACAAACAGGGTAGGAGTGAGCCTGACAGGACGTCAAAAAACAGGGTATGAGTGAGCCTGTCAAGACGTCACAGCGAACGTTTCGGCAAAAGCTTTCTTCAACGATCAAATACTACACAAACAGGTAAAATGAACATAAAGAAATTAAATTAATTTAAAGAAATGAAAACTTAGATACGCTGAAATCCAGGGCCAAAAAGAGAATTCCTCTTTCTGAATTTCACCTCAGTTAAAATTTAATTTCTTTATATTCGTTTAATTTGTTTCTATACTATTTGGTCGTTGGAGAAGGTTCTTTGTCGAAACGTTCGCTGCTTTGTGACGTCTTGTCAGGCTCATTCATACCCTATATGTATGTTGTCCATGTTCTCCTTTAGTCATTGGAGGAGCTAAAACCCATGAGCTCTACAAAGCATTGATCACCCCACAGAGGCACGGTGATCATAGAGTTAAAAAGTTCAAAGCATGGAGGATACTAAGGCGTGAGAGATCAATACACTGTATTATAACTGCATTCAAAAAACAATGTTTCTGATGATCTGTTTAAGTTATGTGGCCGGCCAACAGCTAGACCCACCTCCACCCCAATTTACGTATGTTTCTGTAAGGGGCCCAATTACCCTTGTAGTCAATGGAAGATACATATACCAGATAATGTTTCTGTAACATTTGTTGTAGGTGAATATTTCCAACAGAAATTACAAGCGATTGCTTATTTGGGGTCCAACTCAAACCAATACTTCTGTTCTAAGATCAAAATTTTTGGGACCATCGACAACAACCCGGGGGGGGGGGTGGGCATCACTAACTTAAGAAGTATTTTCCATCAACGTCCGCCATCCATCAACCAACATCCGATGTTTAGTCAATGATGAAGTGAACGACGTCAACGTGTTCTAGGAGTGAGCGGGTTGTTGATGTAAAGACCACTTCTTTGTGGGGTTGGTGCAGTCATTAGGTCTACAGGTACATACAACAAGGCAACTCTAACACAGTCAACGGTAAATGCTGCAATTACACATATACTCTCTCACTCTCTCTCTTTTTTGACTTTTTCGGTATACCTCCCTCCCCTTTTATCCCTCTCCCCTCGCCTCTCTTTTAGCCCATCACTCTTCCTTCCTTCCACTCTCCCTCCCTCCCTTCTCTCTTCCTCCCACCCCTCCTTCACTCTCTTCCTCTCTCTCTTTTCCTCATGCAGTCTCCTCGCTTCCTTTCTCCCCCTCCCCACCATCTCTTCAATTCTTCACTTATGGGAAGAGCTCGTGCTCGAAGTTACTTCCTGCAATATTTTACCTCCATCACTCTCTCCCTCTTACTCTATTTCCCACCCCACCCACTGCCCTATCTCTTCCTCCCTCCCCCTGTCTCATCCTCCCTACCACTTAGGCCCCCGCTGCCCTCTGTATAACCCATAACGACTGTTATTTCTATGTGCAGATCTACGAACAAGGTGAGTAAAGATGACCCAGGCTGTCAGGTAACCAGCAGAACGGCGGTGTCTCATGTGTCTCAAGATACGATAACGTAAACCCCGTGGACGGATACAGGCTTTCTAGATATGTGTTCATGTCAATACTTGAACCCAACAGCTAAACTATACATCAGTGCACGAAATACGTTGCCTAAACAAATACAGTATTAACGGGGGTTGGGGGTGGGTGGGAACACACGCACGCGCATATATATATATATATATGTATATATTTATAAAATATGTTATTAAAATATAATACCTTTGAAAATTTTAGCTTATTTTTGGGACACCCATAACTGAAACTATGACTCTAACTAATACATCAGACTTTAATTCATGGAAGATCTACTAACACAAGCCATCCTGTTGTAACAAAATACGTGTATTGGTAACAGGCAATCGGTTAGTCTGTGTGCGTTATATCGGATGCTAAAGTACAAGTGCGCATGAGATGCAAGAATTTCATTTACCCCAAAGTAAAATACTCAATTAGAAATTAATAGTCTGCAACGAATGAGAGGGTGTTAAATATTGGTATAGTTCAGGGGAATGTGGTTTTTATTTTTTATTCCAAACGTTTAATTTTCTCTCGGAATGGACACAACGTTCTATTTCCAAATTTGGGTTAGAAACAAGGTTGAATTATTCTAATTCAATTACATTTGTCCTAGAAGAAAAGTGATTTTCGCCAACACCTTCGTGTTTTTGATTAATTTACAACTGCACATTTAATAAAATGGATTAATTGCTTTAGAAAAATATAAAATGTCTATAAGTTTATAGTGTCAGTAGAAACTAGTACACAGAGAGGCAATTGGCAGATTAATAGTAGACCATTATTAAATCAAATCAAAATTATAAACAGTTGATATTTGACTGCACTACGAATAATACATCTTAAGCTTATGAATGTTTCATAAATCGGTTAATAAATGCGTGTGAGTTACTATTTTAATGTAAAGCTTAGTGAGCCCAGCGACCAACTGAGGTACCGCGCAAAAAAGTTCGCAAATTATTAGAAGGAAAAGGGCTTTTTTTTTGTTGTTGTTGTGTGGAGATATCTGACGTAGTGTTATTATCGCTTTCATCGATACCCATTTATATGATGTCCTGGCGTCCCCTCTCCCCCACCCCACCCGGACCCCAATCTCCTCGTGATCTCCCACATCCGCAACATCATTTTCCTAACAGTTGTGGCCCCTAATGACAACCTGTGAATAGGCCCAAGCTGCTGGTCCAATCGATAGCCTCCCTTGTATTGAGGTGTAGGAAATCAATACGCTCTTTACTCTTTGGGGTCAGCAGTTTTAGCTATCAAAAGTTGTCTTTCGATAAGGATCAGTATCTCATTTACTCTTTGTACGTTGTCACTCAAGGCGGTGATAGTATGTCACAGGCCCGTCACAGGGGAAAAGGAGGGGAGAAAGTGAGGGGGAAAAGTAAGTGGTGTGGCAAGAAACCTAGTCTTGGATGTTATTAATTTTTTTCAAAGTAATTCTTCAAAAGACTTTAAAATTTTAATGTCATTATTAATTATTAAACGTGGCAAGTATTGTCTTAGTGTTGCACTAATTTATTAAACCTGGCAAGTATTGTCATAGTGCTGCACTAATTTATTAAACCTGGCAAGTATTGTCTTAGTGCTGCACTAATTTATTAAACCTGGCAAGTATTGTCTTAGTGCTGCACTAATTTATTAAACGTGGCAAGTATTGTCTTAGTGCTGCACTAATGTATTAAACCTGGCAAGTATTGTCTTAGTGCTGCACTAATTTATAACTCTTCACGATCACATGAGATATTTTCTCCTCCAAACTTGTCCATGTCATGCACGGTAATATCATTGTCAAAGTACTGTCTATGTCAAGGTTATGTCCACGCCACGGTAATTTCCCTGTCAGGGTATACACTAATGCAGCCAATGTTAATATGCCCATGCCACGGTAATGTCTAAGCCGTTGACGTCACTTTCACATGCTGATGCCCAAGTCCCATTTAACTCTTATATTTAATTAGCTGAGCTTCCAGTTTTTGTCACGGTTATTCAATCTCCCTTGTCTTGCCTGCACAAAAATCAACCCAACGTCCCCCACCCCGCCATTCATCATTTCCTCATGTTTCACGAATGTGATGACCACGATGCTTCCTTGTATTAAATTGTATAGCGCGTGTGTTCGTGCCAGCCTCGTATGTTCAACACGCTCTCATATCGTCAACACTTTTTATTTATTTGTACAGAAGAGCATTCGCAGACGTCTCTAGCATGTTTCCTTATCGTCTTTCCATTCCCTCAAAAGACTTAATGTTGGCAGGTCTGTATCTTCGTTGCAATCGAATCAATTGAGCGTGCAATCCAAAGAATTCTTACAGCACATGTGTCTGTTCAGGCTGGGAATTTTCAACAGCGCAACGTCTTTAAAGACACTTGTTATGAGGCAATATATTTCTTTCAAATAACCTGCTGCAGATTCTTCTGTGCAGACGTATGTAAGTGATGGGGTTTTCTTGTTGATCGGTTCACTCACATGAAGCCAGTGGGCATCCTTAACATAAAACCGTTGTATCCCGTTGTGGCAAGTCTTTCCTCTCTACAATACGGCCGCGGCCTGGTTTCATCTAGCAAAAATCGATGATTTATCTACAAATCTAGGTCATCGTCCTCGTGTTGTTTTTTTTGTTTTTAAAAAAAAAAAAGGGGGGGGGGGGACAATATGACTGGCCAGTACTTGGCCAAAATTAGCGGCCGACACTTGTGGCAAACACTCGGGCCAACACAAGTGGCCAACACTTGGGCCATTACAAGTGGCCAACTTTCAGCCAACACAAGTACCCAAGCACAAGTACCAGACACTCGGGCCAAAACAAGTGGGTACTTTCGGCCAACATAAATGGCCTACACTCGGGCCACCTCAAGTAGCCAACACTCGGGCCACCACAAGAAGCCAATAATCAGGCCACCAGGAATGGCCAACACATGAACAACAACAACAACAAACAGTAGAAATGGAAAAAAAAATGACGAGGCGGTAGAAAAAAAACACAGCATCTTTAGAAGTTCAAGGCTGTCCACTGTAACTGATAACACCGACTGTTCTGATTGGGCAGGGCATAAGATTACTCCAGGAGATGCCCTTAAAACTGCTGGCTAAGACCGATAAGCAGGATGCCGTTGTTGGGGCCTCGTTAAGTGCGCCTCGAACATTGCTGCTCGGACACTACAGGTCAGACAGAATTTGTTGGACATTATCGATCTAACATTACTGGACGTGCATTAATGATCCGCAAATATTGTTCGCAAATATGCATAGTTCATCATCGTTTGTGGTTTACGAGCATCGTACAGACATGGTAGACCAATGCATCGTTCTATGGACAAGAGTTTTATTTGGAAAATGTAGTTCATTTACCGTCCCGACAACGTAATGTTCGGAAATTTGTTTTAAAACATTATTTCAACAATTAGGCTTAACCACAACTTTGACACCCGCCATTTCGACACATTTATTTCTTACCACTTGAACTTGGTAAAATATTCACCACACACCACAGACAAACAAAAATCGTTTGAAATCCCTGTATCATCCAACAAATGTTTCGTAGGACTTTGGAAGTGACATGTCAATACGTTTCTGAGCTATCCCCCCCCCCCCAGCCAAGAACATGATATGACTTTCCATGGTATGTATTCCTCATTCACCTTCACTCACTGCACACACAAATCTCATTACCCGTCAGACATTGTGTCTGGGATTGTACCCAATAACCTAGCGTTAAAATCTCATCCTCGTCTCCACGGCAGTCATGTCAAAGACCTTCTGTTCTCTGACAAAGGGAAGAAAATGTCTCACAGCGCAACATTAAATATTTCCTACAGCTCTGATGGCGATGTATCAAAGCACACCATTAAACGAATCCTTCCTACAGCTCTGATGGCGATGTATCAATGCACACCATTAAACGAATCCTTCCTACAGCTCTGATAGTGATGTATCAAAGCACACCATTAAACGAATCCTTCCTATAGCTCTGATGGCGATGTATCAAAGCACACCATTAAACGAATCCTTCCTACAGCTCTGATAGCGATGTATCAAAGCACACCATTAAACGAATCCTTCCTACAGTTCTGATAGCGATGTATCAAAGCACACCATTAAACGAATCCTTCCTACAGCTCTGATAGCGATGTATCAATGCACACCATTAAACGAATCCTTCCTACAGCTCTGATAGCGATGTATCAAAGCACACCATTAAACGAATCCTTCCTACAGCTCTGATGGCGATGTATCAGCCTCAAATTTCATATCTATGAAAATAAAAGATATTTGAACGTTTTCAAACCCATGGACAGTTTTACTTGATTAAATGACGGATACATGCAGAGTTTGGTGAACTTTATAAAGTCCAATAAACGCTCATTTCCTCACTTCCTAAAACCGATGGATGCATATATTGGCATTTCCTAGAACCAATGGATGCATATATTGGCACTTCCTAGAACCAATGGATGCATATATTGGAACTTCCTAGAACCAATGGATGCATATATTGGCACTTCCTAAAACCGATGGATGCATATATTGGCACTTCCTAGAACCATGAATTTTGATGCATGCATGTTCACACATATTTTTTAGTCCCATAACCTCTTTTTTCAGAGGTCGTAGGGGATTCTAACGTTTCCATTAGAATATTCTCGGGCTTAATAGACACTGGCGGCGCCCATCCCTCTCCAGGTCAGCGGAGGACTTTCTTAGCGTTAGTCATTTCTCGATCCCACGCCCCTCAGCTTGTGAGGCGAGCGCACTATTGACTTCGCTACCCAGCCCGTTCACACATATACATGTGCTTATATGTGTTTAACAGTCACCGTACTTCTACCAGTGCCGTACAGATAGCCGAGTCCACACTATTATTGTACACAACTATTCTCTGGTGACAATTTATAACGAATAAATCGTTCTGATTAGTCCGCAAATACACCGATTCCAATACTAGCTTAAATCTTTATAGAACATATTATTTGAAAGCCCGTTTATGACAGCTAAACTGAGTATTGGGGATGTTCAGGGACGTACGTCAGTTTTCTTGGTGAAATTTTGAACACACATTTCTAGAAGTATAAGTAAATACTCCCTTGGCCATATTTTTTGCCCCGCAAGGAATGTTTTTATATTTTTTTGTAGTTGAAAGTTCTATAAGATTTATTTTTGGCTTCAAACAAATTACAAAACTTGAGCACATAAATACGAAACGTGAAAAATTTCAGGAGCAAGCAAAGATGAACACGAGGTAGGAGTGAAATGTTACACAATTGAAGGATCTAGTTACATAAAATGAACGCCTCAATGTTTCGGCTGAGCACAAAACTTTTTTTAGCTTCCACAGACCGCAGTTTAGCGTTATTAAAACAAATGTCTTTTTATATAGATCAAAACTGAATTTTTGTTTTCATTTAATCGATAACTTATGGTTAATTAATTTTTAAATATAGATAGAGTAAAATAATTTTTAAAAAATGAATCAATCGCTACGAGTTCTATCTGATTATAATTTAATAAGGTTTATAGGATACATTTTATTATGTTTCACATAACGACATCTTCAGCCTGGTGTTTTGTTTCATTATAACAGTAACCCATATAACAACTTTTGTAGTTAACGACTTTTCTTAACGCTATAACCCACCATGGAGACAGCTAATCACGTTTAAGAAAAAATTGTATTTTCGGTGCGACCACCCCCCTCCCCCAACAAAGAAATGTCAAGCATGCCTGGCGGTGGTGTCGTGTCCTGTTAGTTGACTACGTCATCTCTTCTGGAACTTGTTATCGGCTTATCAGGCCACATTAACGCGCTCCCCGGGCGTTGTTCTAGGACCATTAAAAGCACTCGCCAGTTGTCTCGGATGCTATGCATATCGCATACATTACGAGTTACACGGCATTATGATATCGCAGCATGGCTTCTTTCATCGACATACAATGATATCGCAATAAGGGAACTAGTTTTTGCTTGAAGTAAAGAGAAAATAAAAAGTTGTTTATGCACAAGTTATCTCTTGCGCCTATAAGCAAAGTTGCTAAAATTGAGATAATCCGAAGAAGTAAAAAACCCTGGGAATGAGTTTAATTGTCAGAAACATTAAAATACGAACTGTTCGATCTATAGCTGAGATGCAGCATTGGACTAAAAGTCTATGACTTGTTCAGTATTTGCGGAACAAAAAGTTAAGTTTAAACAAATAGAACATTTTTAGGAATATAAATTAGATATGTATTTAATAGTAATAATGTTTAATCAAAAGATAAAATCAATGAACATTTGGAAGCGCTTTTAAACTGAAGACGATTTAAAATATTTTACAATCAAAGAAGCCAAGAAACTCAGCGTGGACGAGAAGGTGAGGGACGACTTAAGTAAAATATTTTAAAACTGACAATGAACTAAAGTTAATGTTGATTTAGTTATGTTTGGGGGGGGGGGGAACACTTCAGAAGTCTGGGAGACAATCACGTCACACATACAATTGCGAGAAAATCTCACAGGTCAAAGGTCAAAACTGAGGTGAACAAACCCGGGGACAGATGAAAGCACTGAAGACTCACATAAATAAATGTAGTGTGAAGAAAGACAAGCAACCCCGCCCACCCCCTACCCGACATTAATTTCAAGTAACATAAGCAAAGAAATAATGCCATGTGGCCGCTGACCGGTTGAACATTGGGAATAAGATGACTATTTGACATCAAGATAAGCCTCAACAATGTCTTCATATGATTTGAAGTGAGTGAGTGAGTGAAGTAAGTACAGATCCATAAAAACGATACTAGAATATGAACGACACGATACTGAGGATATCGATAATACGATACTAGAAATAACAAGAACTCGATACTAACGATATCAAATATTTTTTAAACTCGATAAAAAGTAAACCAAAAACAGTCCACTGGTGCTATAAATGTAATGACCGTTGTATTTTCAATTCTTTTTTTAAAGACAGGAATGCTACCATCTAAATTGAGCAGGAACATTTTGATAAATAAAATAGTACAACTTGAGATGCCAATTTACTGGCATAAAAATCTGATCAATTTGAAGGTAGTTCAAGATGAATATTTTTATTAAAAGATTGTTTAATTGATGAACAAAAATTCTAGAAACCAAATATCGTTTTCATGACATTAATAAGTGAATTAAAAGGACTTCTCCTTTGTTTTTTTTTGTTGTTTTTTTTTTCTCATTCATTTCAAGACGGACTCTAAACCTATTAAAGTTAATACTTAAATTGTTTGCTAATGATTCAAGAAAATCATCCAGAACAAAATTTGAAGTATTCTCATTTTTCAAAAAAAAATTCGCATCCTTTATATTACGTTTAAAAAAAATTATTTTTACTGTTTCTATTTAGACATGGGATGTGATTATTTATGCAGTCCTTTGAATGTTAAATTAAAAAAATAAATAAATAAGAACTATGTCGCTGACGAAGTCAGATAAATATATATAGGATATAATACAAAACCATTTGTATTACAGAAAAGTTAAGAATTTTTTTTAAAAACTGTTTACTTTGACTACGTTGTTGGTTGTCGTCAGAATTTAAAAAAAAAAGTATTATAATAACATCAGAGAAAAAAAACCCATCTCTCTACCATTTCGTGCAGATTGTAAAAAAAAATATGAATAAAATAAAATAATTGGTGCATTTATTTTTATAGACCGGCCGATAACGTTCCCTTGAAAGCAATGAACTACACGGACAGTCAAATCGTTGGCATGGCTGTGTGATGGACGACTGAGTACTTGGGTAAAAAAACTAAAGAGAAATTGATTGTGTTGAATAATAAAACGCTGGATTGCTTCAGTTCTATTTGCTATTCTGGAACAATTTCCTTCCAGACTTTTTAAATATAAAAACGAAATAATATTTTTTTTTCGAATGCAGGGTAAAAAAAATATTGGAAAGAATACCCCAGACACAGCAGTGGATATAACACTTGAAGCTACTTTAAAAAAAGGCGGTTGAGGGGGGGGGTTCTAACAACATCAGATCTGTAGAACTGGGTCACTGTGACCTTTACGGTGCTCCCAATTTTTTTGTATTAAGCATTAATTAGGACGCCGGTCAGATTTGGCCAGAATAATGACGTGAAATCCGCCGGAGTCGGATTTGTAAATATGACCGGATTTCGGATTCGCCGGAGCCAAAACCCAGGAACCTCTATTTGAAAGATTCCTGCCTCTTTAAAGGTATCCGTCTGTAAAAAAAACCCTAGACACGTAAATGGTGTTAGGAGTCGACTTTCTCACTGACACTGACACCACATGAAACAAAATCATGTTCACGAAACGGTTAAATATTATTTTGTAAGGCCGATAAATTTTTTTTCAAGAAAACCCGGTGTCATTGTCGATTATTGCCTCACACCCGGTCTCACACCCGGCCTCACACCCGGTCTCACACCCGGCCTCACACCCGGTCTCACACCCGGCCTCACACCCGGNNGTAGGGAGGAAAGGTGGCTCTGAGATCCCCCCCCCCCAACTAGACCCTCAGCCGACTCATGTTCCTAACCCTCTGTCACGACTCGCGTTTTCTTATCAGCGAATGACGAGGAACAACACAGCGATACAAATACTCTCAGCTAGTTAAGCACATCATAGGCAAACAAGAACTGTCAAAGATGGATGATGGAGCGTACATCCAATATACGGGAACTGTCACAAATGGATGATGTAGTGGCCAGGGGCAGCAATGCACATCCAACATAAGGGAACTGTCACATAGGGGTGAAGGAGGTCATTGGTCTAGCCACGCCTGTCCAGCATATGGGAACTGTCACTTGAGATTGGAAGGTCGAATGGCAATAAAAATCACTTGGACGTAACATAAAGACAGATATGTGCAGTAAGTTAGCACAAATTATTTTTATTAGCATTAGAAGATATGAAAGCTCCTAGCAACATGGTCTGTGATACAAATTGTCACTCAAATATCACTTACACAGGATGTGAAGCACACTAGCACACGTCAACTGTCACATGCGCAGGAAGTGACGAACACGTCAACTGTCACATCCGTTGGGAGTGACGCACACGTCAACTGTCACATACGTTGGGAGTGACGCACACGTCAACTGTCACATCCGTTCAACTGTCACATACGCTGGGAGTGACGCACACGTCAACTGTCACATCCGTTGGGAGTGACGCAAACGTCAACTGTCACATCCGTTGGGAGTGACGCACACGTCAACTGTCACATCTGTTGGGAGTGACGCACACGTCAACTGTCACATCTGTTGGGAGTGACGCACATGTCAACAGTTACTTACGCTGGGAGTGATGCACACGTCAACAGTCACATATGCAGGAAGTGAAGCACATATAACATCGTACACAAAAGCACGTGACAAAGTAATCCTCCACTTGCTGGACCGGTGTATTTCCTAGCTGCTGGCATGACACGAGTGATGACAATTAACTCGTTAAAATGTTAGTACTTGGCTAATAACTTTATGGACATCTTGTAAGTGCAAAGGAACAACTTCAGCTCAGCTACAAATCAAACTCCAGCCATACTTACTACAATCATGCAATACATCTGAAGCATTTGACATCACAGACCAGAAAAATTTCGAAACACAAAACAAAGATAATTTAATACAATCCTCAGATAGACATATGGATAAAAACACCTGTCTTATTCCGTGTGCAGGAACAAACACATACAAAGTTTCGTTCTTCCCGTCCGGAATTCTGGCGTGGATTGGGTTGCCTGAAGAAACCAGGAAATCTAACGCAATAAGAATGCAGGACTAAATACAAACGATAGATAAGCGTAGCACGCAATAATATTCCGTACAGATGGCACTGTAAGCTGTAAACTGACCAATAGACCGACACTGTTGATGCATGCTGATTGGCTTAAAAGATTTGCCGATACAACAACAATACGCAAAGAAAACCTTCTAGAAGACTTTGTTTACATGCATCAAATCAACGTCGCCCTGGACATTCCGCCATCGACAACGGTACAGCTATAATCAACCAAAACATTTGTCCGTACTCACATGACTCTAAATGCGCCAGGTAAACTATCCTAATGTTCAAGTCTACACACGTGTATCCCAAGGTCTGTTGTATGATACTAATCCCCCACGCACGGCCCGTGTTTCTAATCCACCAAGTTTGTACACCGCCAAGATCTAAAACCTCACTGCTCAAACTTTCCTCTCCTGCCCCCACCCCCACCCCCCCATACTGCCGCTCGCACAGTTTCGCAGACGACCGTGCTGTCCAGCAGCGCGCTCACACGGAGAAGATCGTGTAATCGAGTATGTTAATATGTAAATATATCGCTGCGGTATCGCTATGGGAGAGTCTGTATATCGCTCGTTAAAAATGATCCGTAGGCGCTGAGCGCATCGAATCCGCCAAAGACTGAGCGGGCCGAGTGTATTAGGAGGAAGTGAAGCGCTCGGCAGACGTCGCGTGAATGTTTACGATTGTACTTCAAAGGGTCTCGTCAGAGATGTTATAATTTTCATGATTAATAAGCTGAGGTAGGGAGGAAAGGTGGCTCTGAGATTGGGTTCTAGACAACAGCTCCAGTGGAATCGAGTTACTGTGTGCCTGTATGATCATGGAAGAAATTAAAACATCTCAGGTAATTAGGTCATGGTCAGGTTCGAGGTAAGGGACTTTTTAGTGGGGGGTGGGAGCCGGTAATTTTTCTACCCCATAGCGACAAGCCGACACATCCGATGGTCATGATTGTAAAATCATCCAAGATATTATTCTTCTTAGGGCATTCTAAAGAGCACGCTTTTTAAAACAATATTTATTTTACTTTAGTATTTTTTTAATTTAAAGGAGATATGTTATATATGATTCAGTCCCTGTTTATATCAAAAGCCACACAGTCTGCTGGGTGCCAGACTCGAACCAGGGGGAACCCACTCGCAGTATCGTCACTAGGGGGTGCGGTGGGGGCGGGCCGCCCCGGGTGACACCATCAGGGAGGTGACACCAGACTGAAAAACTCTATATATTCTCGTTATTTATCACTAGAAAACTCGGAGGAGTTCTATGGGTTAAATCGTGAGGGGGTAACACCATGAGCTACCACCCCGGGTGACACCAACCCTAGTGACGCCTCTGCCCACTCGACCACTAAACAACAACCATGAGTGGAATGGGTCGTCGGGAAAAAAACCTAGAAACACAGCATCATCATTCTAAGTTATAATAAAAATGCAAGATTAGACACAAGCGGTGTTAAAAAAGGCGCAATGATCTTCTGAAATATTTATAACATAAGATACACCAACAGCAGGACTGGAACAGTTCCCCGATCTGTTTGAACGTCACCACGAGTCTTGGCCAAAACAACTCGAGCCACACTCTCAATGGATGTGTTTTCCCCCCCACTTAGAAGACTGACGAACGGAGATCGGCCTGTACGTTCAGACATTCGTTGGAGACCGATGCAAACTTCATTCATGTCCTCCTAGATAACGGCATTGGCCTTGTAATAATTCATCTGTTCTTAGTAAAAGTTAAACTTGATTTTTTAAAATTATTTTTCTTTGGTTGGCAAGCGAAACTAGTTAAGTCTAAGGGCTGAAAAATTTTCTCATACAAAGAATATCGTGCATTGCTGCTGTCAATTGTGTGGTGTCTGTTCCATGGTGAGCTTATGAATCGGTGGCGGTGTATAGTTCCATAACAGTCAGGTTGTTTCATTTCTTAGACCGGAAGCCTTGGAGCCCAACTGGTCAAACGCGGCCAGCGTGACGTCACGAGCATCAGATTGTTGATGTTTTGTTGTTACACCGAGAAGCTGTTACAGTGTCACTCAGACTAACATAAACCTAACTCGTTAACGCCTCGACCAAGTGCTGCAGGCGAGCATTCGATGCTGTCATCGCTTGGACAATGAAATCAGAACCATCTGCTGTTACTTGACTTAACACACCACCAGTTGTTACTTGACTTTACACACCATCAGCTGTTACTTGACTTTACGCACCATCAGCTGTTACTTGACTTTACACACCATCAGCTGTTACTTGACTTTACACACCATCAGCTGTTACTTGATTTTACACAACATCAGCTGTTACTTGACTTTACACACCATCAGTTGTTACTTGACTTTACACACCATCAGTTGTTACTTGACTTTACACACCATCAGCTGTTACTTGACTTTACACACCATCAGTTGTTACTTGACTTTACACACTGATGAGGTAAATATTGAGTGAACTCGACTGGATTTGGGCTGGCGTCATAAAAAAAAAGGCTCGGACGGAGTAAGGATTACGTCAGGTCCATTCCTTCCAACGGTAGAAGCCAACCTCACAGAACCCCCCACCCCTGGCAAGCCCCCCCCCTCGACAGACGAAGGTTGATGACGTCAGCACTGCCGACAAGGAGCTGTCGTCTGGAGAGTGTGAATGTGCCAGGAGTGCAGTGTCACGGAGGCTGAAGGGGAGATAATCACGTTATTGAGCCCTCAAATTAGCCGCTCGTCTTCACGGGAGAAGGTTATGGATGCGGAAGAGTGAGGAATGGCCGGGTGGTGGGAGGGTGGTGTTTGGAGGGGGGAGGTAAGGGAAGACAAGGCACGACAAATGTAATATTGAATTAAATTCCTGTAAAAAAAGTTCAAGTGTGGAAGACAATGATATGTGCCAGAGACGAGGGTACGGTGATTTTCGGGAATTTCTTAAAGCGTGCCAGAGTAACATCGCTGAACTGTGAGAATGTTGCGGGCTGTTTAGTTTCTGTAAGGTGCCGCAGCGTGCGATGGTTTGTTACAACAAACAATTTTTGGCCAACATCTCGCAGGTGACCTTGTTCTTTGCGTCCCCGAGATGAACACAAAACAGAATGATTATAAACAACGTTTAAGAATGATGCCTATAATTTGGTTAGCATCTAATCTGGAGCTCGTGTTGATTCATAAGAAAAAGGCACGCGTCACTTCCGGTCTGATTGAAATAACAAGACTGACGAACAAGGCTAACCAACAAGTTTAACCGACAAGTTTAACCGACAAGTGTAACCAACAAGTTTAACCCGCAAATTTAACCAAAAAGTTTAACCAACAAGTTTAACCGACAAGTTGAATGAAGTTTGAAGAACCAGGCAAACCCGACAGCGCTGAACAACAAGGCTAACCCACATGATTAACCAGTAATTAAGTTTAAACAACAAGATTAAGCAACACGTTCAGACGACAAGACTAACCAACATATTTAACTACGAAGACTAATCAACAGACACACAAAACTGCGCCGCCTCGAACTTACAGACTCATTCCATTAAAAAAGGCCAATGACTTTTTAAATAACTTGTTTTCTACTTTAATTGACTACTGGACATGACCCGCGTCGTAGCATACGCCTCAGTCGTTCTCATAGATAATGCAAAGAAAGGAGGGAAAGGGCAGACACAAACTACAACACCAAGAGGCCAGAACAACGCGGAAGAACGTCGGGAGGGTGGCCGCCAACGCATTGTTTGTCTCGAGACATGCACACAGCGGTCAGATATCTGCCACCTACCCTGCACCACTTTAGCGCTTGCCTACCATAAACTGTGATTGGCCGACCCCAACAATGGTAATTCGTCATGCTTATATTCACTCGTCTTGTGCTCGATCTTGTGAATTATATATTTATATAAGATTTTCTAGAGCAGTCACTAGAGTGGAACTCACCACTCTATGTCAACTTTGTTGACTACGAAAAAGCCTTCGACAGTGTGGACAGGCAAACCATGTGGAGATTGCTAAGGCACTATGGGGTGCCACAGAAGATTACGGATATAATCAGAAACATGTATGAAGGGATAAACTGCCGAGTTGTCCATGGTCAGCAGGTGACAGATGCTTTCCAGGTGAAGACTGGTGTGAGACAAGGTTGCTTGCTGTCACCCTTTCTGTTTCTATTAGCCATTGATTGGGTGATGAAAACATCTACACAGCAGAAAAGGAATGGCATCCAATGGACCTTGTGGGATCAACTTGATGATCTCGACTTTGCTGATGACCTTGCCCTTCTTGCACATACCCAACAACAGATGCAGGAGAAAACAAACATTGTCGCAGACACTTCTGCTAGCATAGGTCTCAACATACACAAAGGGAAGAGTAAAATCCTCAAGGTTAATGCCACCAGTACATCACCCATCATGCTTGAAGGAGAAGCCCTTGAAGAGGTGGAGAGTTTTGTTTACCTTGGCAGCATGGTAGATAAACAAGGTGGTACAGATGCCGACGTCAAAATAAGGATCGGAAAAGCAAGAGCAGCCTTCCAGCAACTCAAGAATGTTTGGGTCGCCAAAAACTTAGGCAGCAAGTTAAAAGTAAGGATTTTTAACGCTATGGTGAAACCAGTGCTGCTATATGGAGCTGAGACATGGAGAACAACGGCTGTAAACCTGACCAGAATCCAGACCTTCATTAACAATTGTCTAAGAAGGATTCTCAGAATTCACTGGCCGGACAAAATCAGCAACCAGGAACTGTGGCAGCGGACTAAACAGAAGCCCATTGAGGAAGAGATTCTTCAAAAGCGGTGGAGGTGGATCGGTCATACACTAAGGAAACCTGCTTCTAATACAACAAGGCAAGCCCTGAAATGGAACCCACAGGGTAAACGGAAAAGAGGCCGCCCAAGAAACACCTGGCGCCGAGAATTGGAGGCAGACATCAAGAGGATTGGCCATGAATGGAAGATCCTGGAGAAAATGGCCCAGGATAGAGATGCCTGGAGAGCTCTTGTAGGTGGCCTATGTCCTAGGAGGAAGTGCAGACGCCGGCGATGATCGGTAGATGTCCCTCATGGACGAGAAGGCTCAACAACAACAACAACAACCATGCATTCAATAGGCATGCATATGTTTGAACTGATTTGTATTTTTGTTATAATTTTCNATTAGGGCTTCGGAAATTTCTCGATTAATCGGTAAAACATTTTATCGATTAAAATTATTTTAACCGATAAAATAGCAATTAAAAGTAAAGAAAATGTTGTTGTTTTTTAACATTGCGATTTATTAATAAATAAGTAATTATTAGTTTTGTTCTATTTTACGTATAAACTTCTCCATATAAAAGTGGTTGTTTAAGTTGTAAACTTTGAAATAACCTGTTTTAAAAGGAAAATTATTTTTTTTAAAAAATTGTTTTTACTTAATTAAAAATAACAACATTTTAATTCGATGACATTATATTGAACTACTTATATTTAAATATATCTCGTAACAAAATTATATTTTTAAAAATTAAATACTTAAGTTATGAACATTTTTTTAAAAAAACGCTCTAAACGGACACAAAATATGAAGGAAAACATCATCGCGAAAAAAGTGATTAGAATCTATGAGGTCTCAGAAAAAAATACATAATTTTTGAACCACTTGGGATACAAAGATGATCTCTCTGTCTCTATGTTTTTGTTAATCACCAAACAATGTTTATACAGCTGTATAATTTTTATATTTTAAAATTTATTTGAAATTTTTCATTCAAATGCCTAAGCTTTAAGAATTAATACGCTATTTAACTAATTTTTTATTTAAAAAAACCTGCTAACTATGTTTTAAAAATAACTAAATAAAACAAAAAAGTCAAATGGCTGTTTTTATTAATTCCCTTGAAATTTTCAGCTTCATGACGTCATACATATATATTTTTAGCTGTAACAAAATTATCGATTAATTAATCGGTAATTTTTCAAAAGTTAACGATTAATTTTAATTTAATCGAAAACAGCCCTAATATATATATATAATATATATGCATATACATATACACACACACTTAACTGATATACCTGGCATTTCCTAGGGTAGTTATCACAGTTGATATGCCACGTGTGCCTATTTTTCTTTAATTGAATATAATTTAAATGAATATAAACACATTGTATTGTGTGTAGAAAACGTCACAACACACACACACACGCACGCACACACACACACACACACACACACACCCACACGCACACACACACACGCACGCACGCACGCGCACACGCACACGCACACATATATATAAAGCTGTCGAGTTGTTTACAGCTGTCACTCCTACATTCCTTTATGTCCACAGATTCACCACGCATCTATAGCATCAGAGGGCTACTCAAGTGATTCCTTCCAATGGGCGATAAGAAAGACAACTCTTCGTGCTGTAACATCATTACTCGAACCAGGATTTATGTCCCCTTTCTATAGCGTTGCTATGGTTGCGTCGTCCCCCCCCCCCCCAACCTCCACTCCCAACAACCATTCTCATGAATCTATTTTGTCTGGAAACAAAATATTCCTATCTGTATGTCACCAGCTCTCTCTCTCTCTCTCTCTCTATCCTCACTCCCCCCTCGCACCATACTTTCATGTTCCCGCATCCAGACTCAATAAAGTGAGGACTGCAATAAAGCCCCCAAGATGGCGTCCAGCGAATGAGACGCCAAATAGCAGCCCCCCCCTCCCGAACCACCACCCCTACGACGATTTATTAACCTTTGAACCCGGCACATCCTATAAAAGATGGCTGCCGATACAGGCAATGGAGGCCGTTTATTTTGTCGGCAAGACACGTGGTGCACCGTTACAGGAGATTAGGGGGGGGGGATACACGGGAACACATGGGTAGTTGGTTGGTTATACCTCCTCAGGGCTACAGCCAATACGAAGAAAACATTATCAGCTTATCAGTGGCGTCGCTAGGGGGGTGCGGTGAGGGCGGGCCGCCCCGGGTGACACCATCAGGGGGTGACACCAGACAGTAAAATTCTATATATTCCCGTTATTTGGCACTGGAAAACTCGAAGGAGTTCTATGGGTTAAATCATGAGGGGGTGACACCATGAGCTACCGCCCGGGTGACACCATGAGCTACCGCCCCGGGTGTCACCAACCCTAGTGACGCCTCTGCAGCTTATTTAACAAAAGACACCGCTCCTTAACCTTGCAGTCAGGTGACAAGTTTTTAACACTACAACTTTTAAGGTCTAACATATTGGTAACAAAATCAACAACCGACAACTCATAAATGTAAATATTTTAGTTAGAATTTTTTTCCCAATGCAACGAAATTGTATCTATGGTAATATCTAAGGGTCACGAATGTGAAGGAGGCGCATCCTCAGAGCAGTGCCGCCTCTGGCATTAAGGCTGTTTAACAACGTTGGGCCGAATCAACCGGAATGTCCACAGCAACAAATCAAATGCACATCCGGGCACTGGCTGAGCTTGAAATTGAATGAAATCGTGACGGGCCGGCAGGAAGTAAGCATTACGTCCATTTAGAAAACTTTGACTGGGTTAGACGGCTTTCTTCTGTCGTTATGGAAACACAATGGCGTTAACATGTATGTGTTATTATGTCGTTCAGACGTATGTGTTATTATGTTATGTCTAGGGTTGGTAATGATTAAAAACGTGTGTTCGATTAATTTCGATGAGTTATATTTTTATAACGCATGTGTAGATCCTGTTAATTTGCGATTCTTTATTTTGCGAAATCTGTAATTCCATGGCTCCCAAATTTTGTGACGTAACACAGCAAATTAGTTCTGCTATGCACTAAATAAAGAAGAAAACCCTTTTTGTTCTTAACATATGCAGTCTATTTAAATAACAATAATACGAGGGAAAGTATGTGAATAAAAAATATAAATTATTATTAAATTAGAAAAAACAAAAACTTTCTTATATCATAATAGAATTGATCAAATTATTTTTAATCAATTAAATTATTATTTTTAAATCGATTAAATTTTAAACGATTAATCGATTAATTATTCGTTAATTTTCTCAGCCTTAATGAAAAGTGAATGATCTTGTTTTATTTAGGAAGAAATCAAACTTAAGCCATGATGTATAAGAGAAATATGCCGCCCCCTCGCTCCCCTGTCCTGTTGACTGCGTACATGGTTGAACTGGGGATGTCTACGTGATTTGAATTTTAGAAGACCAGGGAACGTCATGTCTCTTTACATAATATTACTATTATAAGACATGGATTTTGTTTTACGTCATAAATATAGACTTGGCATTAAGTTTTAGTATAATTAAGTTGAAATATGTTAACAAATTAGTCGTCTTTTCGTTATATAATCCTGTTAGGGTAAATTGTTATAGAAAAATTAGAAACTTGATTTATACCCAAATTAATTTTGATTAACTGAATTTTTATCGGTAGATACACCCCACTACCATGATATGTCATCAAGATCTATTTTAAGTTCTTGAACTTTTGATTGAAACATTCAACAGCTCGAGTGGTCATATAACGGATAAACTGACGGGTCACGTCTGCGATCACACAGTAAACAAAACCATGGCGCTAGGACATAAAACATACACTACAACACGATACTGTCATACACCAGACAACACAACCCGATACTGTCATACACCAGACAACACAACCCGATACTGCCATACACCAGACAACACAACACGATACTGTAATAAGCCAGACAACACAACACGATACTGTCATACACCAGACAACACAACACGATACTGTCATACACCAGACAACACAACACGATATAATCATACACCAGACAACACAACACGATACTGTCATACACCAGAAAACACAACACGAAACTGTCATACACCAGACAACACAACACGATACTGTCATACACCAGACAACACAACACGATATTGTCATACACCAGACAACACAACACGATACTGTTATACACCAGACAACACAACATGATACTGTCATACACAACACAACACAACACGATACTGTCATACACAAGACAACACAACACAACACGATACTGTCATACACCAGACAACACAACACGATACTGTCATACACCAGACAACACAACACGATACTGTCATACACCAGACAACACAACACGATACAGTCATACACTAGACACCAGAACACAATACTGTCATACACCAGACAACACAACACGATACTGTCATACACAAGACAACACAACACGATACTGTCATACACCAGACAACACAACACGATACTGTCATATGTGATGAGATTTGTGCGGACTCTTAGACTCAGTAACCCCTAGCACTTGAACCACCCCGAGAGGAAGGGGGGGGGGTAACCAGCCATCGCAAAAGTTGACAGAAATGCGTGCATACTTTCCGCTACGGGGCTGAATAAAGGTAGTCCTAATACCATTGGTCATATTTTGAACACAACCAATCAAGGATAATGGAAATCACATGACCATCCAAAATATAAACCGTGCACAGACACCAATTCAGTCTTTTCCACTGCCCAGCCACGGGGTATTCTTCAGACAAGATCGGTCACCGTGCTATATCGAGGAAGAGCCAGCAATCGCCAGTCTAGTAAGGGTGAACTCTTATCTTATTTTATTCATGCATTATTGATTATCACTTGTATTTTGTTATGGCCGATTGATATCAATCCTGTCCGATTGACATGGATTTATTACCCCACGGGACACATTGTACCGTGTTGGGACCCCTGTATATTATTCTTGCCAATAACATGTTTGCTTAAATTATAATGTGCCTACACACGCGATCTCCACCAAATAGATGGAGTAGCGTGTGTGGATGTTTAATTATATCTTTAGTTGTGTAGATTGTTTTATTAATTGCTGAACTCACGTATGAGGTGTTCGCCAAATAGGCCGACGCCCGTGAAAGTAAGCATACAAAGTTAATCAAATTAGTATGTCAAAATTGTTATTCCCTTCTGGCGGCTTGCTCTGAACGGCTTGTCGTGGAAGGAGGAAAGTCATAGATCTATGGAATAGAAGATTCCCCGAGTCTTATTTCTATTTNTTTATCAACTCAGCTGACCGCTTCATTGTTTATCAACTCAGCTGACCGCTTCATGTTTGTCAACACGAGAGGCACACCAGTCCGAGAGCACCGTCATCACGTCACCTGGAGACAGAACTAGGTCGCTGCGTGATACAGACACCGTAGAACATCTCAGCGCTAGGGGCGGGACTGACCTCGAGAGCTGACGTCCTTCAGCACGGCGCAGCTAGACCACCCGTGTCACCCGCAAGACCCAGCGACCAGGGACTACACACCTTTAAATTAAGTATACACCTTAAAGAGACATCGGCATAAGGCAGGCCGTAATGATGACACATAACTAGCCTAATTATTATTTGCTTTAAATAATTGACATAAGGGCACCTCGTTATCTGCCCAGTAATTGGTCATTGTATATATTGTAAATTAAAGTTCATAATTTGTATTATACTACGGTTCTTGGTCTTAATCATTTGCGGAGATCACTGAAGCGTATCCTTGTGTGTGCAAACTAATAATAATAATAATACCCTAGACAACAGCCACATAACACACATTTCACCACACCCGACAACACAACACGATACTGTCATACACCAGACAACACAACACGATACTGTCATACACCAGACAACACAACACGATACAGTCATACACTAGACACCAGAACACAATACTGTCATACACCAGACAACACAACACGATACTGTCATACACCAGACAACACAACATGATACTGTCATACACCAGATAACACAACACGATACTGTCATACACCAGACAACACAACACGATACTGTCATACACAATACAACACGATACTGTCATACACCAGACAACACAACACGATACTGTCATACACCAGACAACACAACACGATACTGTCATACACAATACAACACGATACTGTCATACACAATACAACACGATACTGTCATACACAACACAACACGATACTGTCATACACAACACAACACGATACTGTCATACACCAGACAACACAACACGATACTGTCATACACCAGACAACACAACACGATACTGTCATACACAATACAACACGATACTGTCATACACCATATAACACAACACGATACTGTCATACACCAGACAACACGATACTGTCATACACAACACAACACGATACTGTCTTACACCAGACAACAAATTAGCTATTATTATACACTAATTTGTCGTGACCCAATGAAACTTGAACAAAGTGCTGATATAAAAGAATATTTTGAAGAAAAACCTTAATTAAGACTTTAGAGAAAGTGTCAATAAAAATTTGTTTAAAAAATAAGAAAATAAATGTTACTATTTTTTACACGCATGAAGAATGTTGATGGTGAATAAATCGATGCTTACAATGTAGGCATCAACAAATAAGGGAATAATAAACACTGGCTTGAGGCGAGATTTATCAGCAAACCAAGACTCATATCTAACATACTGATAGCTTAAACTGATTGATTTCTGGGCCCCACCTTGTTGATGAATTCACCCCCATTTCCGTCAATACCCTACGGTCTGTCAATACCCTACGGTCTGTCAATACCCTACGGTCTTTCAATACCCTACGGTCTGTCAATACCCTACGGTCTGTCAATACCCTACGGTCTGTCAATACCCTACGGTCTGTCAATACCCTATGGTCTGTCAATACCCTACGGTCTGTCAATACCCTACGGTCTTTCAATACCCTACGGTCTACGAGTTATAACAAATGATCAATACCCTTGCTTTGATGCTATAAATCTAGTTTATCGGTTGTAGCCAGACACCACAGACAAGAGAATGTGAAAGCGGAAATAAGATCCACTTCGTATACTAAACAAACCTTCATGTTAGGAGATGTCAAGAGTCTTCTAAGCTCGGCCACCTCAGCACTGCAACTGCTTGAACTGTTGGCCTGAAGCAGCCGAAGAACCTGGTCAAAGGGAGACAACAGTGAAAAATCAAATGTCTTTTTTTTGTTTGGAGTGGGAAATCGGTTCTCTTTTATTTTTCGACTAATCAAGTTTAAATGATTGTTTCGCTGAATACCCCACATGGTACAGTTTAATTCATAGGCTACAACTAGAAACAACCATATTTCTGTGTTGTTGTTTTTTTAAAGAGAAAATTTCTTTAGCCTAGTGGTTTTTCATCAACCCAATGTCTAAGTGGTAAACACACTGAAAGTTCAACCCACTGGGCATTGTCCCAACGGTTAAGTTTGTAAGTATCAAAATTATTTCTAAAAATTATATATATGAATATAAAAGCTTATTTATTGGGAATACAATCTGATTATAAAGTTCCCCTTCGAGAAAATTAGAAAATTACTAGATTAATTTTAAAAAAATCAGTAGTTTGTTCTGTAAGGCGTATTTAATAAAATATCCCAAACACAAGAAATTACTTATTAAGTTCGATTAAGAAACCATTATTTACTACAAAATGAACAACGCAGGATGTTTGGGGGAAAAACTATCAACAATTTAGAAAAAATATTTAATTAAAAAAAATTATAATTAAACTTAAGGGGAGGTAACAATGAAATAATGAAAACGCCAAAGTACTTTTCACGATAAGGGTCCTTTGATGATTTTATTCCATAGGAGCGGGAGACAGAAAAAAACAAACAAAAAAACCTTGTTTTTCGTTATTCCCATAATAGTGGTTTTAAAAAAAAAATCATTACTTTAAAATTTGATTAAAATATAAAAAGGAACAGCAAAAAACATCATAAGGTGGAAAGAAATGACTACAAAAAGCGTTGAATTATAAAATAAACCCTGTAATGATGTTTTATGGCCTCTTTAAATATTTCTTAGCATCCCTTACCACCCCCTCCCCCAATACGTCCCCAAAAAGCTTGGATTCCATGGGCCAACAGACCGATGTCCATAAAACAGCAGAGCTCACCTCACTCGCTCGATGGACGGCATCTGAGCTGGGCCTGCGTGCCGGACTGGCAGTTCGTGTATTGATCTTGTCGTACAGCTGGGGACAGAGAGAAGGGGAGGGAAGATAAAAAAAAACATGGACGAGATTCTACGAGTTAATAAGGCTATGTGTACAATAATCATTGAATATTGAGGGTGGGTGGGTCGGGNGTAGGTTTCAGGGGGGGGGTGGAGGACGGCGTACTCAATCCAGGACCTCACATCTAGGACTGTAATCAAAGACATGATAGCACCAGGGGACTCGGGCGTCATCGACTGTGATTTATGTGCTAGACGTGCGGGGAGGGGGAGGGGAGGGGGTGAGGATCACATCGATATTATTGCCGGGATAAATGTGTTGTGGGGTGGGGGTGACATCCAGAATCTCTTGTGGTAATTTACCTCCATGGCTAATGGGAAGATCTTAATGTATATGTTTTAGCGTAATGACTGCCATCTGATGGCGTCATTCGTGCTCCTCCGTGATAATTTCGACTACAAATTAGTTTTAGACAGCACAATGCGTTGTTATTTACATCATCACATGTGAAATAAAAATGCTTTGAAACCAAAATTCATTTCTAAATAATATTTATTTTGGTTTCATATGCAACTGCTGGTATTGACAGATAGTGAAGCATGAAGCAGGAAGGAAAGTGTCATAGATATTTATATTTTTAAACAAATAATAATATAAAATATTTGAGACCTGAGTTCCTGAACACGAAAAAAATAATTTTGTAGTTTATTTTGAAGAGGCGCTATGCGCTTGCGCAGGCTCATTGGATGTTAACTAAATAAAATATTTTTACTGAAATTTTTTAGTTAAATTTATATCGACCATATTTTAAAAGTGAAACAGACATAGGAATATATATTACCAATTCCTTAGGATCTTAATGTCTTTGTTTAAAAAAATATTCAATTTTGTGGATTGGAAGCCGCACACATACAGACACACATACAGCTTCTAAATGTTCGTAGTTGTGTAAGGCTGAAGACTGAGTAAGAATTTTTCAAGGCAGTTTAAAAAAATAGTTTGTGAAACAAGTGTGTGTGTTAATTGCTTTGATTGAATCTATCTTCAACCAGTGGCGTCGCTAGGGGGGGTGCGGTGGGGGCGGGCCGCCCAAGGTGACACCATCATGGGGGGGTGACACCAGACAGTAAAATTCTATATATTCCCGTTATTTGGCACTGGAAAACTCGGAGGAGTTCTATGGGTTAAATCATGACGGGGTGACGAGGAGCTACCGCCCCGGGTGACACCATGAGCTACAGCCCCGGGTGACACCAACCATAGTGACGCCTCTGTCTTCAACGATAGTTACCACCTGCTCGATTGTGCGGTCAAGATTACATTTTAAAAAAAACAAAACAAAACCCAACTGTAGGTTAGGTTTAGATTAATAATATAGACTCCTTCTGTCAAAGTTGAAATGCTTACAACAACTCATAATACAAGAAATGAACCACCGTGATAGAAGTAGGTGTGGACGGTGTTGGGGGTGTAGTTTATGTGTTAGAGCTTGAGAGGGAACAAGAGAAAGTGATCAAAGCAGACAGACAAAAAGACAGATAAATATGGGTTGGTGGATAGACGGACAGACAGATGGACGAACGCACAAAATGATGGTCGAATGGACTGACGGATGGACGCACGGACTGACACATGGACAGCCAGAATGAATGATAGACAAAAAGACAGACAGACGGGCAGATAAATAGATAGACAGATATTTAGAAAGGTATGTAGGTAGGTAGGTAGATGGATGGATGGATGGTTTGAAAGATGGATGGATGGGTGGATGGATGGATGGATGGATGGATGGATGGATGGATGGATGGATGGATGGATGGATGGATGGATAGATAGATAGATAGATAGATAGATAGATAGATAGATAGATAGATAGATAGATAGATAGATAGATAGATAGATAGACTATATAAATAAGCATCACACGTCCAACAACCTGAAATGATTGTCGTCTGCCCATCAGCCTCGGCGACACACACAGCGACTCGCCCTTTTCCACCTCAAACACCTCAGCCGCCTCGTGACCTTGCTGCTGCTGATCCTGCTGGTAGTTGTGGTTGTACCCGTCATCCTCCTCCTCCCAACTGCTTCCGGTCTCCGAGTGCCGCTGCGACCGGTCCTCGTCCAGCTTCAGGATCCAGAGCAGCGCGCAGAGACGCACCATGGCGCGCTCGTGGCGCGACTGCAGGTACATGTCCAAAGGGTTGACGTCGAAGTGGTTGTAGAGGCTCAGCGACGCCGTCAGGCTGAAGTCGTTGCCGTCGCTCGTCGCCGACACGGAGTTGTCGAAATCCGCGGCCGAGATGGAGTTCTCGTGGTCCGCCGTGGACGAGACCCTGCGAGTGTCGTAGTCGTTGCTGGCCGTGGAGTTCTCGCACTCGTAAGACGACGACCCATAGTTCAGCCCCGAGCTCGAGCCGTCGTTGACGTAGCTGAACCCGATCTCCTGGCCAGGGTGGTAGTGTTGCTGCTGCTGCTGCTGCTGGATCACAATCTGGTTGCGTTTTCTCTTCCGGGGATGCCAGCGGCGGAACCTGAACTTGTCCTTGGTTTTGTCTTTGCCGACCTTCGCGCTGAGCGCTAGCGGGCTGTACTGGTCTGTGACCGCGGCTGTCTCGACAGAGTCGCGCTGCACGACGCTCGCCTGCGCCTTTTTCCGGCGCGAGAAGAAGGCGTGTGGGGAGAACTTCCACGGCCGAAGGACCATGACACTACCATTGGCGAGACCGGAGCAGTGACCCTCCGTCTTTACGACCTGGTCGAGTTCGTCGCTGAAGAGAATTGTTGACTGGTCAGAAAGGTTGTTGATTGTATCATTGACCAGATTGTATCGATTGTATCACTGACCATATGTTCTGGTTTTTTATCATTGACCATATGTTCTGGTTTTGCATCATTGACCATATGTTCTGGTTTTGTATCATTGACCATATGTTCTGGTTTGTATCACGTACCATATGTCCTTGGTTGTATCATTGACCAAACTATCTCAATTGTATCATCGACCAAAGGTTCATGGTCGGGGCAGGCGAGACCAAGTAACTAAAGTGGTTTATCCTTTAAGTCGTCATTAGATCGAAGTCATAAAATGAAGAAACATTTGAAATGTTCTTCAACCTTCAACGCGCTTAGTTCCTTTCAGGTCAAAGTTCAAGTGAGACAACGCCACATAACGTCCCGATGGCAGCAACAGCTTCCGGTCACTGACCTCTTGTGGTGTCGCTGAGGTACCACGCGAGCCGTCCTTCAAAATAAAACACTGCCAGGGACCATACGGTCGAAACGAGTTACTTCCTCCTGAACACTTGTCCAAGGTGATGAAGACCTCACTCCAACAATGAAGAGCTCACTCCAACAATGAAGACCTTACTCCAACAATGAAGACCTCCCTCCAATAATGAAGACCTCACTCCAACAAAATCCTTTCCATTGAGAAAGGGCCGGTAAACCACACACACACACACAAATCCCGCACTTACCTCGGCTCACGCTACGAGGTAATGACTGCCGCTGGTCGATGCAAGTTTAGAGAGGCACGGGAGGCTACCCCGCTATCCTAAGGCCGGTCATTCGTTCAGGGGAGACGACAATCGGAAACAGTAAATACGAAATAAAAACAACGTATCCAGGAAGTCGATCTCTAATGTGAGTTGGTTATCTCTCTCTTCAAGCGGGAATCTCTGTCAACGAGACAAGCATCCAAGATGGCAGGCAATTCTTCGAGGACGAAGTGAGGTCAGATAAAGAGAGAATGAACGAAAATCCACATGAAAAACACCACACGCAAGTATAAAAATCTTGTATGGTCTATTGCTGTACTGAACCAATGATCCTTGTTAGATGTCCAGTTTGTTGTGGATGAAGGTTTTTGCCGGATGACATGTTAATGTTACGAAACGTGCAGCTTTAAAACAGTTCCAGTCAAACCCTTACACTTTCTTTCCCTTTAATCTACTCTGAGTTGTGAGCTGTGGTAAAATTAAAATAACCGTAATCCACTGACGAAATATTATTTCGTTACTTTGTGCGTGAACTCGCGATGTGCTTTTATTTTTAAAACACCCATTTTTTTTTTTTTACATAAAAAATAAATAAAAGTAGCCAGACCCTAACCTTAACACGAGAAATAGAAGGGACTTTTTAAAAAGACAAAACACATTGTACCATGCATCTTCTAAAACAAACCACGGCCTGTTGAATAATTTCAGAGTAACGAAACAAGTTGAATGCACCAGTAAACACAGACAAGCGTGCACACCAGAAAACCAACACTTCAAACGATTTTCCGCTTCTCACCCATGCACGGCCGAACACCATTTGCACAAACAATTATGTCCTCTCTTTCCACTTGGCATTCTATTCTTGTTTTGGTCTCTCTCTCTCTCTCTCTCTCTCTCCTCAGATTTGGCCGTTGGTTACAGTAGATGCACCAGTAAGCAACAAACGAGTGAGTAATCGATACTAGTAGAAAGTGATACTACAACTAAAAAAACTGCTCAGTCTGGGAAAACACGAACACACACATAAACACTGCTCAGTCTGGGAACACACGCACACATTCACATAAACACACACCCTACCCTTCCCCACAACCTAACCAAAAAATAAAATAATAATAATCTTTTTTTAAAAAAAAAACGCAAAAAACTTAAGTTGAAAGACTAGACCCTCACCCCCACACACACAAATTGTCTGGCATCGATCGAAGTAGACACTTTGTTCCTAGTACAAGCCCTCATCTACTGGGCCTGTAGCCAGCAACTTGGGGCGGAGTCGAGTGGGCAGTAAGACACACACACACACAAATTGTCTGGCATCGATCGAAGTAGACACTTTGTTCCTAGTACAAGCCCTCATCTACTGGGCCTGTAGCCAGCAACTTGGGGCGGAGTCGAGTGGGCAGTAAGACACACACACACACACAACATTCGTCAATCATTGTTTATGGTCACACAAAGTAGCGAAGATTCCTGTAGAACGAGGGGGGGCACGTCGGGTTGTTGGTTTAGACAATAATGGATCAGAGAGAAATGGATCCTTGTTAAACTACCGACTTGCGGGAGAAAGCTCCGGATTTACGGATTTTTTGCTTTCCGGACTGGTCGGAACAAAAACAAGACATTAAAGAAATACAGTCACCATAGTAAACCATACTCTATTGTTACTTTCGATGGCGTCAACAATTAGTATAACATTATCTCCACTTTCAAGTTTTAACCCAGGAGTCGGGGCGGGTTGCTGGAAGGCTTGGAAGTCTTCTTTTCTCCCAACTGAAACACGAGATTGGTCCAATGAAAAAAAAATCGGTACAAAGAAAACACATTGCGTGTAAGACGTTAGTAAATGCTAAGGAACTCGGTACGAGGAAAATGCTTCTTACTCGACAAAGCCTCGCGCATAAGTTACATCCCAAAAATAAGTCTGACAGCCCGATAGCAGACGAGAATTTGAGGTGATGTTCGGAGAAGAGGGTAACACCCGGGCATAATGTTGAGGAGGGGGGACGGGGAGGAGAGTGAGGGTGGGGCGGGGTTGAGAGAGATGCATTCTCTGGTCGTGGAATTGATGCGATGCTAAAATGTTGAATAGCAACAGACATTCCTTCAAGCCAGTGGGTTCAATGTGTCACAGTTGAATAATTACGTCATAGGGTCCGGGTCTATCCAGAGTCTAATCCGTTGATACGGTCTAGTCTAAGAGTCTAGACTAAGAAAGAAAAGAGGCGTGATATGTCAGGGCGGCCAGACCGGGGCGCCAATTTTTATGATATGTCGAGGGAGGTATTTTCGGGAATTTTGTATTTATAAGGGGACTTCTGTACTACTAAAAAAAAAAAACTGCCTGGAAGTAGATTGTCCAAAGAGACCTAGGAGGCAAAAGTGGTGCTGTTAGCGTGTGCTATTGAGAGGTTAAGCTGGTGTTTAGAAAAAATCTATGCAGGGCAGAGTTAGGGCATGAGACAGGGCAGATATAGGGCATGAGACAGGGAAAGGAAAAAGGGCGGAGTAAGGACATGAGACAGGGCAGTTAGGGCACGAGACAGGGAAAAGTTAGGGCATGAGACATGACAGTTAAGGCATGAGGCAGGGCAGAGATAGGGCATGAGGCAGGGCAGAGATAGGGCATGAGACAGGGAAGAGATAGGGCATGAGACAGGGCAGAAGACAGGGCATGAAACAGGGCGGAGTAAGGACATGAGACAGGGCAGTTAGGGCACGAGACAGGGAAAAGTTAGGGCATGAGACATGGCAGAGTTAGGACATGAGGCAGGGCATGAGGAAGGGCAGAGATAGGGCATGAGACAGGGCAGAGATAGGGCATGAGGCAGGGCAGTTAGGGCACGAGACAGGGAAAAGTTAGGGCATAAGACATGTCAGAGTTAGGGCATGAGACGGGGAGTAGTGTATAGAGGTGAGTGTATGAGGCGGTGTTAGTGAGTGGGGTAGTAGTGTATAGAGGTGAGTCTATGAGGCGGTGTTAGTGAGTGGGGTAGTAGTGTATAGTGGTGAGTATATGAGGCGGTGTTAGTGAGTGGGGTAGAAGTGTATAGAGGTGAGTGTATAGAGGTGAGTGTATGAGGCGGTGTTAGTGAGTGGGGTAGTAGTGTATAGAGGTGAGTGTATGAGGCGGTTGTAGTGAGTGGGGTAGTAGTGTATAGAGGTGAGTATATGAGGCGGTGTTAGTGAGTGGGGTAGTAGTGTATAGAGGTGAGTGTATGAAGGTGAGTGTATAGAGGTGAGTGTATAGAGGTGAGTGTATAGAGGTGAGTGTATGAGGCGGTGTTAGTGAGTGGGGTAGTAGTGTATAGAGGTGAGTATATGAGGCGTTGTTAGTGAGTGGGGTAGTAGTGTATAGAGGTGAGTGTATGAGGTTGTGTTAGTGAGTGGGGTAGTAGTGTATAGAGGTGAGTGTATAGAGGTGAGTGTATAGAGGTGAGTGTATAGAGGTGAGTGTATAGAGGTGAGTATATGAGGCGGTGTTAGTGAGTGGGGTAGTAGTGTATAGAGGTGAGTATATGAGGCAGTGTTATTGAGTGGGGTAGTAGTGTATAGAGGTGAGTATATGAGGCGGTGTTAGTGAGTGGGGTAGTAGTGTATAGAGGTGAGTGTATGAGGCGGTGTTAGTGAGTGGGGTAGAAGTGTATAGAGGTGAGTGTATAGAGGTGAGTGTATAGAGGTGAGTGTATAGAGGTGAGTGTATAGAGGTGAGTGTATAGAGGTGAGTGTATGAGGCGGTGTTAGTGAGTGGGGTAGAAGCTGGCATAATACAGCACATTTCTGTTTTATTATTATATTTGTAAAAATTATAATTACATGGTAAAAGAGTTATATGTTATATCACGCACCACATATGGGCATCCTATCAGACAGCATACTCGGGACGCCATGATGTAGCCCCCATCCCACGACAGATAGCCCTAAAAATGACAAACAGGCAACCCTCTCTCTGTTTCTTGTCAGTCCACATACAAGACCAAACAGGCAACACTCTCTGTTTCTTGTCAGTCCACATACAATACCAAACAGGCAGCCCTGTCTCTCTGTTTCTTGTCCGTCCAAATACAAAGCCACACAGGCACCACTCTCTGTTTCTTGTCAGTCCACATACAAAGCCACACAGGCACCACTCTCTGTTTCTTGTCAGTGCACATACAATACCAAACAGGCAACCCTGTCTCTCTGTTTCTTGTCCGTCCAAATACAAAGCCACACAGGCAACACTCTCTGTTTCTTGTCAGTCCACATACAAAGCCACACAGGCAACACTCTCTGTTTCTTGTCAGTGCACATACAAAGCCACACAGGCAACACTCTCTGTTTTATTGTCAGTGCACATACAAAGCCACACAGGCAACACTCTCTGTTTCTTGTCAGTCCACATACAAAGCCACACAGGCAACACTCTCTGTTTCTTGTCAGTACACATACAATACCAAACAGGCAGCCCTGTCTCTCTGTTTCTTGTCCGTCCCATACAAAGCCACACAGGCAACACTCTCTGTTTCTTATCAGTGCACATACAAAGCCACACAGGCAACACTCTCTGTTTCTTGTCAGTCCACATACAAAGCCACACAGGCAACACTCTCTGTTTCTTGTCAGTGCACATACAAAGCCACACAGGCAACACTCTCTGTTTCTTGTCAGTCCACATACAAAGCCACACAGGCAAAACTCTCTGTTTCTTGTCAGTGCACATACAATACCAAAAGGCAACCCTCTCTCTGTTTCTTGTCCGTCCACATACTAAGCCACACAGGCAACACTCTCTGTTTCTTGTCAGTGCACATACAAAGCCACACAGGCAACAGTCTCTGTTTCTTGTCAGTCCACATACAAAGCCACACAGGCAACACTCTCTGTTTCTTGTCAGTGCACATACAATACCAAACAGGCAACACTCTCTGTTTCTTGTCAGTCCACATACAATACAAAACAGGCAACACTCTCTGTTTCTTGTCAGTGCACATACAAAGCGACACAGGCAACACTCTCTGTTTCTTGTCAGTGCACATACAAAGCCACACATGCAACACTCTGTTTCTTGTCAGTCCACATACAAAGCCACACAGGCAATACTCTCTGTTTCTTGTCAGTGCACATACAATACCAAACAGGCAGCCCTGTCTCTCTGTTTCTTGTCCGTCCACATACAAAGCCACACAGGCAACACTCTCTGTTTCTTGTCAGTCCACATACAATACCAAACAGGCAACACTCTCTGTTTCTTGTCAGTGCACATACAAAGCCACACATGCAACACTCTCTGTTTCTTGTCAGTCCACATACAAAGCCACACAGGCAACACTCTCTGTTTCTTGTCAGTGCACATACAATACCAAACAGGCAACCCTCTCTCTGTTTCTTGTCCGCCCACATACAAAGCCACACAGGCAACACTCTCTGTTTCTTGTCCGTCCACATACAAAGCCACACAGGCAACACTCTCTGTTTCTTGTCAGTGCACATACAAAGCCACACATGCAACACTCTGTTTCTTGTCAGTCCACATACAAAGCTACACAGGCAACACTCTCTGTTTCTTGTCAGTGCACATACAATACCAAACAGGCAGCCCTGTCTCTCTGTTTCTTGTCCGTCCACATACAAAGCCACACAGGCAACACTCTCTGTTTCTTGTCAGTGCACATACAAAGCCACACAGGCAGCACTCTCTGTTTCTTGTCCGTCCACATACAAAGCCACACAGGCAACACTCTCTGTTTCTTGTCAGTCCACATACAAAGCCACACAGGCAACACTCTATGTTTCTTGTCCGTCCACATACTAAGCCACACAGGCAACACTCTCTGTTTCTTGTCAGTCCACATACAAAGCCACACAGGCAAAACTCTCTGTTTCTTGTCCGTCCACATACAAAGCCACACATGCAACACTCTCTGTTTCTTGTCCGTCCACATACAAAGTCACACAGGCAACACTCTCTGTTTCTTGTCCGTCCACATACAAAGCCACACAGGCAACACTCTCTGTTTCTTGTCAGTGCACATACAATACCAAACAGGCAACACTCTCTGTTTCTTGTCAGTCCACATACAATACCAAACAGGCACCCCCTCTCTCTGTTTCTTGTCAGTCCACATACACGGTCACCAGACACCCTGACGTACAAGAAAGCGGGGCGGGTGTGGTAGGGTGGAAGGGGCGCGTGTAACGTAAATGATTGGCTTCTAGACCCCTGGACTCTCAAGCCCCCTGACCCCCGGGCTGCCTCCAGGTCCCGGAGCTCATCACCACACAACACAACCCGTCTGACCACTCGACCTGCTGCTGCCAGTGGTCCTTACAGCGTCAAGGATGGGGCCAGAAAGGAAGAGTGCAGTGGGGCAACAGCGTTTAGTCGGGGCGAAGGGGGGGGGGGAAACAAGACCAAACAAACGCTAAATTGGCAGAAGAGTTTCGACGTTAACTTTGGAAAAAGATAATGGTAAAACAATGAGGTGGGGGGGGGGGCGGCACGGGGTAAATGACGTAATTTGAGCAACCGTTCTCATTATGTAGAGATCCATAATGATCAGAATGGTCTGACATGCGCAACGACGAGTGGCTAAAAAATAATAAATAAACGTAAAATAAGTTTCAAAGATAGATTAGCTGTTATAAAAATCGGTAAGCCATGGTCTTTGTAAAGAAAAATTTTGCTTGATTAAAAAAAGACATTTCAAATGGGAGAAGAATGAGATATTCTCCAAATGTGTCCAACTATAAATTATAATGCATGTAGTTTATTTTTAAAATATCAATAATAACTAAAGGTTAAATTATTTACTCTAGCGAGATTATTAATTCTATCTCTTAATTTGTGTTTGTTTGTTTTGTTTGAGAATGTCTTTGCTCTGTTACACGAACTTAAGGTATCTGTTTGGATCACTCCTCAAATATACTCATACATTTTTAGGCCCCTGACAAAACGGCCCCGGACAAAACGGCCCCAGACAAAACGGCCCCGGACAAAACGGCCCCGGACAAAATGGCCCCGGTCAAAACGGCCCCGTCAAAACGGCCCCGACATAACTTTTAATTAAGGAGATTTTTTATGTTTAATTTCTGAGCATTTGGGGGCATATTTTAACAAATTTTATATTTTCTAACCTATTTGAATGTTTATATACTACAAACTAAGATCGGAAATTTTCAAGAAACCATGATGTACGTACAATAAGCACTTATGGCCGGCCGGTTGTGGTCGGACAAATAAAGACGGATGAGACGGCGTAACATTGTATGCCAATACGTGCCCCAGGGCATGGGGAAAACAATGGGTTTAAAGTCTCATGAGCCCCGTCAGATTTCACTCACTCCGTCTTATCTCTTCCTTTGTCCTAGGCGCTATGGTATGGGCCTGTTCATGGACGGAGATCAAACAAGGTAAATATAAAGGTGGTGTGGTACTTTTTGGTCAAGACTGGCCTTCGTCACATCAACAAAAACAAATCTAAAAAGGAGCAACATCTCTAAATCTAAAACACTTAACGGTAGAAGAACGAAGAGTGGAGTTGTAATACTACAACTAACAATGCCATTAAATTTTAACTTGGAAATACAATAAACTAATAACCTTATTCAACCATCACAGACATTTAAAATCATTTTGCCAATTTAAAATAAACGCATTTAAAAAATGCCCTTTCTTCTCTTCTGGAAATTGTGTATGAAATGGCTTGAACAAAATTGGGGAAAAAAATTAAAAACTTAAAAATCCTAATAAAAATGGGGCCGTTTTGACCGGGGCCTTTTTGTCCGGGGCCGTTTTGTCTGGGACCGTTTTGTCCGGGGCCGTTTTGTCGGTGAACCATTTTTAGGTTACTTAAGAGTGTGTGTGTGTGTGTGTGTGTGTGTTTGTTTGTATGGAAACAGATATTCTAAACAAGACTAGAATAAGTTCGCCTGTATAAGGGCGAGCACTTCAGTACATAAAGTCTTAGCAACCATTTAAGACGTATGAGTTGAAATAAAATAGTACAGAGAAAAGACTTAAGTTGTTTTTATAACTCAACGCATCTCCAGCCAGAATTCATGACGTGACGATTTAAAAAAAGTTACGAATCATTATTTCTTTAATATTAATAATAATAAATTGATAATTTATATAGCGCTGTATCCCAGTAACGACCCGGGCTCACAGCACTTTATATGGAGAAAATAACAAACATAAAATAATGAAATAAGCATTCATATCATACTAACTACATAAATGACAATACGTTTAACATCCGCTATGTTAATCATTAAATAAATAGTTTCATTAATTTTGAAAAAAAATTGAAAAGATGCGTCTTAAGTGCAGTCTTGAAGGACTTAGTAGTTGAAATACTACGGATGTGCAATTGTAAAGAATTCCATTGTTTGGCTGCACAAAAAGAGAATGACCTTTCGCCAAATGTTTTAGTTCGTGCCATAGGAACACAGAGAATGCGTGTATCTGCAGAAGCGCGTAGATGACGACTTGGTGAATAGACCGACTGCGGTATTTTCCAAAAGGAAAGATGCAATATAAAACATTTCCCATCTTTATCGAATGAGATATTCCACGGACTTCACCAATGTGCCCAACGTAACACAAAATCTCAAGTGAGCTCATGGAAATGGCTAGCACGACCCGTTTACCAAACAAATTTTGTTTTTGAAAAAATTAATGACATCTCCTGCAAACAACCCAGAAAAGGAGGAGCCCAGGGGTTCAACAGTTGGGGTGGGAGGAGTGGGGGTGGAGTTCAGCTAATCGATTTTAAGGGGGACAAAACTATCGAAAATGTCATCTCACAGTTGTACAAATATCTCCCTGCTAAAGACCGTGACATTTTGTGTCAGCAAGTGCTAGCGCGTGTGGATTCGGAAGTTTAATCACATTTCGATCACTCATTTTTTCCCCGGTACATCCGAGGACACCTACTTTTTTATAACGCACCGAGATCGCCATTCCAAGGAAGACGAAAACAAAAAGTGCTTAAAATGTCAAATGAAAACTAGAGACTCGTCAAATCTGTAACAAGCAGAGACGGAAGAATTCGTAATAACCATTTAAATATAGCTGTATGTTAATACATGTCATGTTATGTCAAACAACTTATAAGCTACAGCTGATGATAGTCAACTGTTGACCAGAAATGTTTGAAAGCTGATTATTAGAAAGTGATAGTTGAAATGTATTTGTAGAAAAGTAACTGTTAAATATCTAAGGCAGGCTAGTGTTTATCCAACCAAGTACCGTAAGTAAATGCTATTCTAATTTCAGCCTAGATAATGAAGCGGGTCAGGGGCAATTACAATTTTCCCATCCATTTCGCCGAAACACAGTTACCCACCGCCAAACTCACAGGCAACTCTCACAGCAAATATCTGTCTGAAATAATGGCCGCCTTGTTATCCTGCCCTGTTGTCCATTAATTCACAGCCCCTTTCCCAATCATTTCATCCATTTCTTGCGTTTTCCCCAATTTTCATTTCCTTTACCGGCCAGTTCCTTGCCCCCTGGGTGATCCCCCCCCTTCACTCCACCCGGGGTGCTGCCAGAGCAAATTTCCTGCACTTTTCACGTTGTTAATCAATTTTCCTCCCATCCCCAGATGCGTTGGAAGTTTTCCCCTGTTACACCAGGCATTCTAAGAAGCCATTTGCTGCACGGAGAATCTTACCCTCCATAGATTCGTGTTGCTTTTTCAAAACTATACCTTTAAAGCAGTGCTTCTCAAAGTTAGTGACAGCCACATCCAAACGAATGGGAGTGTTAAATAATCAAGAGATTTAAAAGCGCCCTAAGACTTTCCATGGGGGAAAATGTCGAAAAGAAGAACAGATTGACTTTGAAAACAATGACTGAAATGATCAGAACTTAACCAGGAAACAGCCCAACAGCACAAGTAGGGCTCAAACACGTTAAGATTTTTTTTATTTTATGGCTATTTTTATTAATAGACGGCAATGAAGATCTGTCCTTTAATAAATTTTAATGCACAAGCATGGAATCTTAAAACCCTAAATTAGGAGCAAGAATTAAAAGCGCAGAAAAAGTATTTTTAAATATTGATATGCTATTAATTTTATTTCACATTTCTTGATCCAATTAAAAAAATGAAATAAAAAAGTGTAAAATATAAATGGAAAACTTGTTTCAGTTTATGTTGGCGTTATGACAGATTTTGGTTTAAAACTTCAATTGACGAAAACAAGTTGTGTAACAAGTGGATTTAAGGTGCAAGGAGGGCTGTGCCCTAAAAAGTTTGAGAACCTATGCCTCCGTAAACACATTATCTTCGGTAGCCCTACCTTGCCGACCCCCCCCCCAATAAACACACTACCTCATCAACTCAATCTCCATTATTAGAGTTTCTCACTCATACAACTTCATGTTTTAAAAGAGCATTTAACCCTTCTCAGCCCAAGTCTTTTAAGTTAACCCTTCTCAGCCCAAGTCTTTTAAGTTAACCCTTCTCCCACTCAGTTGCCCATTACTTCTACTCCCGTACCTCTATCGACCATCGCGTCCCAAGTAATTTCTCATTTGTGAATAGATGTCCTTCTAAAATTAAAGCGAAAAAGAAAATCCCCGAAAACGAATTTCCCAGGTTTCAAAGCGCATTTCTTCTCTCCTCGGTCCGAGAGGTCTGACCTTTCAACCGGTTATATTTGAAACCGTTTTCTTGTGATTCCCTTCCCTCTCTCGTCCCCTTCTCCCCACAGACCCTTCCCACCAACATAACTTTGCTTTGGTCTTGCCCATTATCGTAACGTATTTGAACTCGTAAATGCCCGGGCTCTTCATTATTTTCAAAGCAGTTAAACCCTTCTATCTCGTCTCGCTCTAAGGCTAAATTCTTTTTTTAAACCCATTTTTTAAAAAAAAAATGTGGGTACACATTATTAGGCCATAAAGAAATTGAAGAACAGGGTAAGTCTAAGTCTGAGCGAATGTTAACTATAACGGAATCGTAAATCAATGATTGTTGGGCAACATTCTTTGCTAAAAAAAAATCAAGGGAGAAAATTTCTTCTAAAACACAAGCATAGTCAGAGGTGCCTCGCAAAACACGCGGGACGTGGTGGTCGAGAGGTAGCGCTCTCGACTGTCATACCGATGGTCACGAGTTCGAATCCACACGAAGGTGTGTATTTGTTCTCGGGGCCTGAGGAGTCCCCGAGTCACCCAGCTCCGAATGGGTACCTAACTAGACAATAGTTAGGCGGCTGGGGTAATGCGTGGAACCCCTATAGCCGTGGCCTGTGATCGCTACATCACTTGCTAACAGATCATCTGTCATGGTCTGTGGACGCAATTATCTTCTGCATAGAAGGAGCGTCTGTATATCTAAGATAAGAAAGTTTATATTAATCAGCAATCACTTCATCGGAATCCAACATGAAAACAACGTGAGCTCTTGATTAAAAATTTACATAATATCACCTTTTACAACATTCAACAAGCGCTAGGTGACCAATGTTTTCACTACTGAAGGCTCTGCTGATTATACGGGGACAGGCTTTGTCAGAATTCGTACACTGCTCACCCCATCGGAGATGAATTTGGAGACACGTACACGGCCGCTCGTTTATTCTGCACAGGCAACTCTTGTCTTTCTCCGGAGACAACTCTTGTCTGTGTCGAGCGTTCTCTAGGCTCCCCCTAAAAAGACGTGCGGAGACTCGGGTTATTAGAAGAGAGGTGGGGACAACAACGGGAAACGTGAACAAAACAACAATCCACATACACGTTAACTTCCTGATTTTCTCTCCACCCCACCCCACCCGCAAAAAAAAACAACCACCACCACGATCACGCCCCAAAACGGTACCACGGATAGTTTTGCACGGCATAGGGTCACAATTCTCACCATAGGCTTTGTCGTTAATTGGCCTTATTCTATTAATAGACTATCCAAGTGCGCTGTTGGGCCGATTTCATTAAGATAGTTATAACATATCTGCGTTTTCTGCATAAAATCATTGTTTTTAATTAACATAAGAGCCAGCTTATTGTACTGGACCAAAACTGTTGAATGGCTTCATATACTCAATTATAAAATATGGTAAAATAATAGCAAGAAAATTCTCTGAGAATTATTATTTCAATTTATTTTTTTTCCAGACAAGTCAGACAGAAAAACGTTCTTCCCCGAAAAATGTATCTAAAATAGTAATATTTTGTAAGGAAATATGACATTTTTCGGTCTTAGAAATGAGAATCTCTAATCTCTTACTGAATGAGATTATTCTGTGAATAGAGTTAAAACATACATTTTCTGTCATACGGCGAGAAAGAAAGTGATTAGGAAAATAATCTCTTAGACGAAAACCAACTTAATGACAACGTCTTCTTAGAGTCTTCAGCAGGGGTTTCCAAACTACGGCCCGTGGGCCAGACGCGGCATGCGAGGCCCTCTCATCCGGCCCCTGGAGACCTTTTAATCTCCAAAAATATAATATTTTTAGCTATAGCTTACCACAAAACGTAGCAGTTGGGGGGGGGGGTTAGTAGTCGGCCCCCCAAACTACTGCTTGACAGTTAATGCGGCCCTCCGGCAGAAAAGTTTGTAGACCCTTGGTCTAGAGTCATAAACCTTATTTACTAAGCCCCCAATATCCAAAAAAACTAGAAGGAAGGAAGAAAAAAAAAAAGATTAAGGATCCCGGAAATTTCCAGGCAGAGATACATTCCACAGGGAATTCCCCCGACTTCAGGTCTCTTGTCCATAGGTCGGGCCTCGCACAGAGCGACCAATATTAGAGTCGTCAGCATAAAGGACGATTCATTATTAATTACTCAGCGTCTCGGGTTGTTTATCTAAGCACAGCCCGACTGATTGACAAGGGATGGCAGCTAGGACCAGCGTTAATGTTTAACAACTCGGACCAAATTTAGCGTTTTCAAAATGTCAGATGGTTTGTTAAAATAATACGAAGCCTGTGCACGTGAGGGTTGGGGGATCGTCACGAAATGTCAGAATCTTGTTCTATCTTCGTCGTGCTAACATGTCTGCGAACTACAAGATTTTTAGAAATGTATGTTGGTTAAATTTTGAACTACAATTTTTACTTTGTATCATGGTGATGCTATTGCGATCTGCATCGTTTAAGGGACAAAGTATTGTGCTAGTGATGAAGTGGAAATTATTGACAATGTCTTTCAAACAAAGAAGTGGTGAGTTCTCAGGGGAATGCACGTTAAGTCTAGAAGGGAAGAAAATATAAGCCGTTAAATATTGGCAGTGACGTAGTTTACTTGTATGATAACCTCTAGAACCATAGACAACACTGGACAAAGTTTGACGTGTTAACAATAGACTACACCACACAAAGTTTGGTGTGACGTGTTAAAAATAGACTACACCACACAAACTTTCGTGTGAGGTGTTAACAATAGACTACACTACACAAAGTTTGGCGTATTGGGTTAATAATAGGAATCATTTTTGAATGAAACATACAGTTCAATAGACGTCTAAACAGAAATATAGTTTGCTGAAGATGGTTGGAGCATTATGTCAAGTTTAAAACTAGTGCATATAGGACTACACTACAGAAATGTTTGAGTATATAGTAAATCTAAAATATTTTTCAGTGCCAGCAACTTGTACAAGGTTCGGCAATGGAAATGTTGACTAACATTGATGAAAACAAGACAAGCAAAGAGAGTTTAAAAAGAGATCCTGACTCACTAAGTCACTCCTGTCTCACTAAGTTACTCCTGTCTCACCAAGTTACTCCTGTCTCACCAAGTTACTCCTGTCTCACTTTGTTACTCCTGTCTCACTTTGTTACTCCTGTCTCACCAAGTTACTCCTGTCTCACTTTGTTACTCCTGTCTCACTAAGTTACTCCTGTCTCACTAAGTTAATTCTGTCTCACCAAATTACTCGTCTCACTAAGTTACTTCTGTCTCATCAAGTTACTCCTGTCTCACTAAGTTTCTTCTGTCTCACCAAGTTACTCCTGTCTCACTATGTTACTCCTGTCTCACTTTGTTACTCCTGTCTCACTAAGTTACTCCTGTCTCACTAAGTTACTTCTGTCTCACCAAATTACTCGTCTCACTAAGTTACTTCTGTCTCACTAAGGTACTTCTATCTTTCCATTTATTCAGCCCTGGCTGCAGTAAACACTTTAACATTTATTTGTTTGTTTATTTGTTTGTTTAGTGGGAGAGGGGGGGTACAGAGAGGGGAAACAAACGGAAGGGGCATTAAACCCCGTATTAAAAGATAATCAGCCAATTAGCTTGTAATTCGAAGAGGAGATATTACAGAAATCAAGATCGTGTCAGGAACAAAAATGGACAGTTATACAAACTTCCCCAGACGACTGTTTTAATTAGGTGGATAATTAGACAAAAAAACTTTCCGTGCGCATCCACTGCAAATAGAAACAAATATTGGCAATGTCTACTTACCAGAAAAAGTGTTTAATTTTTTTTTTTAGTTAAGTTGAGTTAACAGGAAAATAAAAGTATTTCTTTGCGTTATAGGAAAACTATCTTGATTGCATTTTTGCGTTAAGTGCATTTTGGTTTCTAAACCTTGAAACAACCAAACTAACAACACACAGCTCACAGTATTATAAAGAAAAGCTATATTCATAAGAGCACGAGAGAAAACCCCTAACAATAAAGGAATGAAATTATTTCCCCTAAACTTCAAGACCCACATTTAAAAAAAAAAAAGAAGAAAAAGAAGAAGAAGAAGAAGAAAAGAGAAATTCCAAATTGGCAAGGGATTCCTGGCTTGGGCTCAGAGGGGAAAAAAAGGTAATGAAAGGCAACTCGGCAATAAAATACGTTCAATTTCAACGAGGTACTTTTTCTCTCTATGTCTGTGAACCAGATAATTTTCAGCGTGATAGCAGAAAAAAAAAATTAAAAGACACTTTGCGAATTTCAAAAGACACAAAGCAGGAAAGAACATCTTCCGATTAATGTTCAGATTCCTTCTTCCTACGATCGACAACTCAAGTAATCTGTAAATGACAGAGTCTCAGTGTATGTAATAGCGATTTTCAAAGATAAAATCCAAATCGGAGGAGATTAAAAAAAAAAGTGGGTAACAAACCACTTGAATCAACAAGGGGGAACAAACCACTTGAATCAACAAGGGGGAACAAACCACTTGAATCAACAAGGGGGAACAATCCACTTGAATCAACAAGGGGGAAAAACCACTAGAATCAACAAGGGGGAACAAACCACTTGAATCAACAAGGGGGAACAAACCACTTGAATCAACAAGGGGGAACAATCCACTTGAATCAACAAGGGGGAACAAACCACTTGAATCAACAAGGGGGAACAACTCACTTGCATCAACAAGGGGGAACAAACCACTAGAATCAACAAGGGGGCACAAACCACTTGAATCAACAAGCTGGTTGAAAAGGAGAACGATCTATAATGAAGTTGTCGAAAATTATAAGGAGGTTGAATTGAAATGATGAATGAAAGATTTTCCTTCGTCAACCTCGAAAAAAAAATCATTAAATATAAAACAATTTTTAAAAATTTAAAAAACAAAACAATTTCTTATTTCTTACCTAATACAACCCTCAAATAGACATAAAGATAAAAACACTTTTCTTATTCCATATGCAAGAACAAACACATACAAGTTTTCTTTCTTTCCGTCCGGTATTCGGGCGTGGAATGGGTTGCCTGAAGAAACCAGGAAAGCCACCACTTTATCATCTTTTAAAACTCTAGTAAGAATACAGGACTAAACACAAACCATAGAAATACGTAGGACGCAATAATCTTCTGTACAGAAGGAGCGTCTGTAACATATAAGATAAGATAAGATTGGAGGGAAGTCTGCTGTTTACAATCACATTGGGGAAACAATCAATATCATGAGTATGACGTTATGCAGCAAGTTGGAAAAGTCGAGTATGTCTACTACTTTAAACAGAAACTTCAAGATCAAACCCATATCATCTTAGTACACAATTTTGTCTTTCAGACTGGCACTAATATAAAACAACGATAAAATATCCTATCTAAAATAGAACATCACTGAAAAAAACAACAACTGATTTTTAAAGAGCTTTAATGATACAAACACGTTCTTTGCGTCATGTTTCAGTTTAACCAAATGTAAATAATGATGAAATAAACCTGATTCGTAAAATGGAAGCTGAAATCGTAGTTAAACTTCATGTAAAATGTGGTCTAAATACGTCTATATAAGTTATTGAGAAGGCTCACACTCGAACTTTGCCGCCGCCATTTTTAGGCGGGTTAATTTCTAGCCGCAACCATCAGGCGGTTCTTTTCTAGTTGGACATATTCCAGGAATGGGGTCATCGAGAACAAATGGAGAGACAAGGCTGGACATTGGCTAGTTACAGTAGTGTGGTCTATGAGAGACATAGCTGGGCATTGGCTTGGAAAGGAGGGGTCAAGCAGTACATTTGTTGGACACTTTGAATGAGAGACACAGCACCGACAGACCAAGGGGCACCAGAGCGAACACAGACCTGAATTAATTTGTTTGCTCAGACATTGTGCACATGAGATTTAAATCGAATTGTCGATTGGCTCATCCAGCAGATGTGTGGGTGTGTGTGGGTGGATGTGTGTGTGTGTGTATGTCTGTGTGTGTGTGTGTTACTGTATAAAACATGTGGGCAGGTTGGTGTATAAGACATGTTGGTGGGATGTTGTATAAGAAGTTAGGGCGGGTTGGTGTATAAGAAGTTAGGGCGGGTTGGTGTATAAGACATGTTGGTGGGATGTTGTATAAGAAGTTAGGGGGGGTGGTGTATAAGAAGTTAGGGCAGGTTGGTGTATAAGACATGTTGGTGGGATGTTGTATAAGAAGTTAGGGGGGGGTGGTGTATAAGAAGTTAGGGCAGGTTGGTGTATAAGACATGTTGGTGGGATGTTGTATAAGAAGTTAGGGGGGGGTGCTGTATAAGAAGTTAGGGCAGGTTGGTGTATAAGACATGTTGGTGGGATGTTGTATAAGAAGTTAGGGGGGGTGGTGTATAAGAAGTTAGGGCGGGTTGGTGTATAAGACATGTTGGTGGGATGTTGTATAAGAAGTTAGGGCGGGTTGGTGTATAAGAAGTTAGGGCGGGTTGGTGTATAAGAAGTTAGGGCGGGTTGGTGTATAAGAAGCGGGTTGGTGTATAAGAAGTTAGGGCGGGTTGGTGTATAAGAAGTTAGGGCGGGTTGGTGTATAAGAAGTTAGGGCGGGTTGTATGGTGGGGATGGCCTGTTTGATAGCGAGATCTCGTTGATATGTTATAGAAATAGAAACCAGGTGAGACAGGAAGTGTGGAGGGACTCTGGCCGATGAGAACCGTTGATTGGTGCTGTTTGATTAAAACTACGTATAACGGATGGATTGTGCTGTATGATTTAGACTACGTATAACGGTTGAATGGTGCTGTATGATTAAGACTACGTATAACGGTTGAATGGTGCTGTATGATTAAAACTACGTATAACGGTTGAATGGTGCTGTATGATTAAAACTACGTATAACGGGTGAATGGTGCTGTATGATTAAAACTACGTATAACGGGTGAGTGTTCCTGTACGATTAAAACTACGTATAACGGATGGATTGTGCTGTATGATTAAGACTACGTATAACGGTTGAATGGTGCTGTATGATTAAGACTACGTATAACGGGTGAGTGTTCCTGTACGATTAAAACTACGTATAACGGTTGAATGGTGCTGTATGATTAAGACTACGTATAACGGTTGAATGGTGCTGTATGATTAAGACTACGTATAACGGTTGAATGGTGCTGTATGATTAAAACTACGTATAACGGTTGAATGGTGCTGTATGATTAAGACTACGTATAACGGTTGAATGGTGCTGTATGATTTAGACTACGTATAACGGGTGAGTGTTACTGTACGATTAAAACTACGTATAACGCGTGGATGGTGTTGTAAGATTAAGACTGCATATAACGGGTGAGTGGTACTGTATGATTAAGACTGCGTATAACGGGTGGATGGCGCTGTATGATTAAACTACGTATAAAGTATAAAGGTGGGACTGAAAGCCGAAGGAATGAGTTCAAGCTGAGAAAGAAATACCGGGCAAGTAAAACAAGGTAAGTGTAAGCTTAACAAAACAAAAACAGACTCGGAGAAATCATCTTGTTTGACAAAAATCTATCCTCAGCGTATTGTCAACAGTTAAACTTATGAGAAGATAAAACAAAGTGCCCTGGTGAGATATAAGAGAGTGCAACACGAGAAATCTTGATTTAAGAACATGTGTTATAAAGATGGAACGAAAGAGCCGAGTGCGGCCGCCACCCTCGGCTCCAGTAAATACAGACTGATGAGCTCACGAGAGCCACCTAGCGGTGATTATTTAACTTAAATACTTTTCCTTGTCACCGTGACACTAGCAGTTTCTGGTGGTGAGTCCCGATAAATGGAGCATCCATTAGGGCACATTCCCCGGGGCATGGCGGTGATGAAGTTTTCCATTTGATAGACACAGAGACAAAAGCGGAATGATGGCACGGAAGGCCGGGGTTGGGGTGGGGGNGGGGTGATGGGGGTGTGTGGAGATGAAAAGAGGAATAGTCAAGAGGAAGACGAGGGAAGGAAGGGGAGGATGATGTCTAGAGATAAGATGATAAGTAGATAAGGAGGGACAGCTAGACGGGAGAATGGATTCTGCTTAAGATCAATTATTTAGAGTCGCGGGGAAAATCCATTAGAAATAGGAAGGGCGAGAGAGTGACATAATATCTTTTAAGACATAATTCTTCTTATTGAAGGATGTCACAGGAAGAAAAGATATGATTTTTTTTTTTGGTTTTGTTTTATAAATTAAAATCATTCCCCAGAGATTCAAAAGAAATTATTTAACATTCATGTTTCCCGGCGTGCAAAAAGTCCTACTCAACTCCATGGTGACGACAGTTTAGCTCATCAAGTCAACAGAGATCTGTGTCCTGTGGCTCCGGAGTCGGAGCATGTCCCATGGTGGCATTTATTTCTTGAACACTTCGCCACCAACAAGTTTTCTGTGTCTTAATTCTGTCTCCGCATGGCCAACGATTTTGTTACAATAAACAGCACCAATAACGTGCATGAAGGTTTGTCATTTACTCTAACCAGAAGATGAATTCTCTCAGACAGCATGCGATGACAGGGGGTGGGGAACTGATGACTGAATCTACCAGGCATACACCGAATGTATAGTGAAATATAGCCATAGACCTTAGGAAATACATTACCATACATATTTAACCATACATTTTAGGAAACACAATACCATACATATAAGATTACACCTTAGGAAATACATTACCATACATATAACCATACACTTTAGGAAACAAATTACCATACATATAACAATACACTTTAGGAAACACAATAACGTACATATCATAAAACACATTATCAAACACGTCGCAAAACACAATACCATACACATCACAAAACACAATATCATACACATCATAAAACACATAAAGATCACAGTCAAGTCATCAAACAAAATATACCAGAATTTAGCCAATTGTATTCGTATATTGTACCCCCGATAAAATACTTGACATATTTGAACTCGAGAGAAAACTGAATGATTGAAGGTGAAAGAAAAGGCCGTGTCTCGTGTCTCTGTGACCGACAGTTGATCTGTTGAATTTAAACCTTTTATTTGTGTACTAGAGTGCCAAGTGCCTAACAACATGTATTTAATGTAAAACGCAATTATTTTAAAAACCTTTTGACAATCTACACTTCTTAAAGTGTTTACAAACGCCTCGACTTTGTTTGACGTCACCGGTGTAGAATATCGCCAATGGCTGAAGTGTCCCGTGATGTCCTCTGGGTAATGGCTTTCCCTATCCTCTAACTCGAATTACCGCGGTGTTTAGGTCACATTCAAACAGAACAACAACAACAACCTCGCTAGGGAAAATAAGTACATACATTATTTAAACTACCCCATCTTTGTAGGGAATTATTAGTCCAGTAACACTCAAACCTATTAATTTGTTTATTTGGCGTACGATTCAAGCAAATGTCAATACAATTTAAAAAACTGAAAGCAATTTTCGCATTGTTTCTCACCAAAAGACATTTAAATACACACGCGTTTGTGTGACATGACAAATACATACTAAAACTAAACATTTGTAGCAATAATTAATTAGACATTATCAGTAATTAAAAAAGTAATTATAGTGTTATAATTAATAAGACATGTCAAAGAAATTTCTTCTTTTTTTCTGCCTCTAAGTCACTCTTCTATCCCTTAAAATGTTGTTACAATAATTTCTTTTTAAAGCTAACACTCAACCAATCATTCAACCCATTGGGCTGCCAATCAGTCAACACATCGGGCTGCCAATCATTCAACAGCCAATCAATCAACACATTGGGCTGCCAATCATTCAACAGCCAATCAATCAACACATTGGGCTGCCAATCAGTCAACACATCGGGCTGCCAATCATTCAACAGCCAATCAATCAACACATCGGTCTTCCAATCATTCAACACATCGGGCTGCCAATCATTCAACACATCGGGCTGCCAATCATTCAACACATCGGGCTGCCAATCATTCAACACATCGGGCTGCCAATCATTCAACAGCCAATCATTCCACACATCGGGCTGCCAATCATTCAACACATCGGGCTGCCAATCAATCAACACATCGGGCTGCCAATCATTCAACACATCGGGCTGCCAATCATTCAACAGCCAATCAATCAACACATCGGTCTTCCAATCATTCAACACATCGGGCTGCCAATCATTCAACACATCGGTCTTCCAATCAATCAACACATCGGTCTTCCAATCATTCAACAGCCAATCAATCAACACATCGGTCTTCCAATCATTCAACACATTGGGCTGCCAATCATTCAACACATCGGGCAGCCAATCATTCAACAGCCAATCAATCAACACATCGGTCTTCCAATCAATCAACACATCGGTCTTCCAATCATTCAATACATCGGTCTTCCAATCAATCAACACATCCGTCTTCCAATCATTCAACACATTGGGCTGCCAATCAATCAACACATCGGGCTGCCAATCATTCAACACATCGGGCAGCCAATCATTCAACAGCCAATCAATCAACACATCGGTCTTCCAATCATTCAACACATCGGTCTTCCAATCATTCAACACATTGGGCTGCCAATCAATCAACACATCGGGCTGCCAATCATTCAACACATCGGTCTTCCAATCATTCAACACATCGGTCTGCCAATCATTCAACACATCGGGCTGCCAATCATTCAACACATCGGTCTGCCAATCATTCAACAGCCAATCATTCAACACATCGGTCTTCCAATCAATCAACACATCAGTCTGCCAATCATTCAACACATCGGTCTGCCAATCATTCAACACATCGGGCTGCCAATCATTCAACACATCAGTCTGCCAATCATTCAACACATCGGGCTGCCAATCATTCAACACATCGGGCAGCCAATCATTCAACACATTGGGCTGCCAATCAGTCAACAGCCAATCAATCAACACATCGGGCTTCCAGTCATTCGAGCCTCGATGGCACTGCTCCCTTGTACATCTTAATCTCCAGATATAGAATAACATTCTATTTCAATAAGAAACATACCTCATCTAGACAGGTTTAACCATCCACCCCATCTTACCCATCCACCCCATCTTACCCATCCACCCCATCTTACCCATCCGACCCATCCACCCCATCTTACCCATCCACCCCATCTTACCCATCCACCCCATCTTACCCATCCGACCCATCTTACCCATCCACCCCATCTTACCCATCCACCCCATCTTACCCATCCACCCAATCTTACCCATCCACCCCATCTTACCCATCCACCCCATCTTACCCATCCACCCCATCTTACCCATCCATCCCATCTTACCCATCCACCGCATCTTACCCATCCACCCCATCTTACCCATCCACCCCATCTTACCCATCTCACCCATCCTCCACTTCTCGCCGATGTCAGTTTGGACTTATTCAAAATGACTCATTTAAATGACCCACATTTTTGCGTCTCAGTCCCGGACAGCGGTCGTCTAAGCCAATCTACTGGGCAGCAGCCATCTGAACCAATATACTAGGCAACGGTCGTCTAAGCCAATCGACTTGACGGACTTTCGTATGCCAGCTTGCGGCGTCCTGCCATCAGGTCCAGGGTTAAGGGGCGAGGGGGTGGCGATTGAACTGGCCATAATAAGATTTCACGAGGCGCCACCGAGGGCTAGACAATAAAGCGGGTGCTTAAGGAGGGGCTGAAGGTTGTCCTAATTCTGATGGCTCCCTAAGCGACCCCAAGACATTCGCGATCCCCGTCGGCCACTTCGGGAACATACCCCCCCCTCACAGACTTTTCACCCGTCCGTCATAGTGAGGCGAACGAGCATTGGTGAAATGAATAGTGAGACGAGGGGAAATTGCAAATACGCAGGGATGTGTGATAACCCACAAAGATGTTATGTAGTCATAAACATTGTCATCTTAAACAGAAATGTCATGTAGTCATAAACATTGTCGTCACAGCAGAGATGTCATGTAGTCATGTGGGACGTGGTGGTCGAGAGGTAGCGCTCTCGACTGTCATACCGATGGTCACGAGTTCGAATCCACACGAAGGTGAGGATTTGTTCTCGGGGCCTGAGGAGTCCCAGAGTCACCAGAATGGGTACCTAACTAGACAATAGTTAGGCGGCTGGGGCAATGCGTGGAACCTTTATAGCCGTGGCCTGTGACCGCTGCATCACTTGCCAACAGATCATCTGTCATGGTCTGTGGGCGCAAGGAGCGTCTGTATATCTAAGATAAGATAGTCATAAACATTGTCATCTTAAACAGAGATGTCATGTAGTAATAAAAATTGTCATCACTACAGTGACATATCATAAAGTATGAAAATAAGCTGACACATACTTGTTACATACATACTGGATGTGTAATATGCACTAAAAAATTAATAATAGTTCATTGAACTCATACAGGTGTGTACTGTACTGCAAATTGTCTGTACCACACATGTATAATTTCGTTAACATCGAATGGTTTCGGGAGGTCTAAATTGTACGCCATTAAACCGTATCGCAACTTCAGGAAGAATTCTTTGGACAGACAAGATTCTGGTAACTTTCTTACAGCTCCAATGAAATGTGTAGCCTGTTGAGATGGTGAGATGGATTATAAATTCCAATATCAGCTCACATTCTGCTTCTATTTACGTACGGTCCCTGACGATCAATATTCTAATCATAATGGCTACTTTTGTGCTGCTCTCAGGACACCCTCAGAGGAACATGTTCCTACGCCTTTACCGGGACTCCAAGCTACGACTCAAAGTACGACTGCCGAACAAGTACGCCAATCGACCAGCATCCCGTCGTCAAACTCCTGTTAACTGACCATCGATGTTATGTGCTATCTGAGTTAAAAAATTTGAGGGTCGGGGCTTGAGTTAGTTGAATTCATGTCCTATTAGATTTTATACATGCAAAAGTCTGGTATGAAGACCACCCCAAGAGTGAATAGACCGAAAACACGCCAGCAAGAGGAATGCACGCTAAAATGACTAACCCAAGAAGAACAGACCAAAGGTGGAAACTGGGTAGCCAAAAGTTTGGTGACTCCAATATGAGTTAACACATTCGGGCTAGACATAGCAGGGACTCCAAATAACTGGACCTGATAACCTCATGCCCAAAATTGGATCTTCGGCTCTGGCGTACAGTGAGTCCTACGCTCAGACAATGTAGTATGACTATGCCCCGTAAGATGACGCAGGCTGCCAAGTTACAATTCAGTCCCAAGCTTTTCGGAACCGGTTTGTTAATTTGGTGGAATTTAGAGCAGTGGTTTCAACAAATTTCACCCTGACTGATGATTAACCCGATAGATCAGTCCTCAGCGGGTCAAACAAAATCCTAACAGAAGACATATTTCACGACGACACAAATATCAGTAATACGATCTTAGAAGAGAAGACGTGGCCTCAAAGGGACAGGCCATCATGTTTCATATTTCAACTTTTAGCAAGGGATTGTATGTTTCATGCAACCACAGATTACACCACTATCACAAGCTGTTTCGATCAAGTTACCACGTTTACTATAATAGTTAACACCACTGTCACACGCTTATTCCAACCAGTTACCACATCTATACTATGAGAGTTCAACCCCACTGTCACACGCTTATTCCAACCAGTTACAACATCTATACTATGAGAGTTCAACACCACTATCACAAGCGTATTCCAAGTAATTCCAACCAGTTACCACATTTACTAGTAAGTTTGGATATCATCCATGGACAGGATCCACACAATTAGATCGTGTCCAAAGGCGGCTAAATGCTACATCTTCACATAATATTTCACTACATGGGCGAATTCTGCGGGGGGTAATAACATCCATGTGATAGCCAAAAAGCTAAAGGGAGATAATGATGTTTAGATCATACACACGAGAGGTTGTAAACATGCGTGCCGGGTGCTCGTGGATGAGGGGGTTATGTATGATAGAGCTATACATTGTGTTCTATACATTGATCTATTTACACACATTCGGGCTTCGAAGAAGAGAGACAATGTAAACGGGGTGGGGGTGGGGGTGAAATTACTGAAGGGGAGCACGATGAGCTAATGCCAAGGGAGGGGAGGGTGACAATGATAAAATGGAGGAGGGATGACGTGGGAACAAACGAGGAAATGGGGCGACCAAAGGGAATGGGTTCAATGATACATGTATATATAGGTAAAAAGACATTAGCTAGGGTGGGGAGGGGAATGAAATGACATGTGAGGGTATAAAGGAGTAGAAGGTATAATAGCCAATTTTTTATTTTTACATTTTTTATTTTATTTAATTTTTTTTTTTTTTTTTTTTTGGGGGGGGGGGGGTTGATAAAAAATCGGTGCAGGATATGTGATAAACAAAGAAAACGAAGCTGTTTAAATAGTAGAAGAATTATTAAGTCTATGTGGGGTTTTTTTATATACATAATACGTAGGAGACTTGCACGCGATGTCTTTTCGTCTTATTGTCCCGTACAAAAAAGAACTGTTTCCAATGAACGCCATTCCACCAATGACAGCATAGCCAGCATCTAGTGATTTAAGGCCCTATGCTACACACGGAAGATGGAAGCCGAAATAATTGCCCCGCCTTTAAGTAGATTAACGGTCTGTCGCAAGGTTTACTGGCCAGGGCACTGGCAGAGATGCTGCTGCGAGGTCCAGAAGCTTGCGTGCAACGGTCAGATGACGTACAGGGAACCGGATTATTCCGAGACTTCTTAAGTATAATAGAAAGGGACCTCATTAATTAACTGCTTTGTTCTTTATCAAACAAACAGCGTCCGCGTGACGTCAGATTCCTGTAATGGCCGAGTCCAAGTCGGATATAAGAGTTTCTCTTTCTCTAAAATATGTTGCGTTGATGCTGGCGTTAAATCAAAGATAACCTACCAACATTTGAACATTTACTGCGTCCAAGTTTTTATAGATCCCAGAAAACAGCAAATATAGAAATAGTCAACACATATAACTTTATATATATAATTATTATAAATGCAGGTTTATTTGTCATTTACGCAATAAACACGCCATTAATCAAATGACCATGAAAATTTGGGAACATGTTCAATACGCTCCCATAAATGATACTGGAAATATTTGAAATTACAAATAACTGGGGACAGGACAAATTGTCGGTTTTCCCCCTTATGAGTGCCAAATATTTTTTTTAAACATTTTGGCTGATAGGTAAATGGATGGATCTTGGCCAAACTTGGTACACACAAACTTGATGATGGTGGCCCATATTGAAATACTATAGGACAATGAATTCCTAATGATCGTGACTTTGGCGGCTTGGGGCCCAGAAATCTTGTGTCCGTAGACTTTAAAGTCGTTTAATCCCCGTCCGTTTGACGTGATCTTAACAAGATGAAATATTGCAGCGTGCATCCATCATAACCCAGGTTGAACTCTACAGGGGTCTCCAACTCGACTTCTTTCACAGATTGGGCCACGGGGCCCTAAATGTCCCCCCTCCTCTTATATAAGTTGTATAGTTTTAAATTCATCCTATCGCCAAGAGACTCAAACAGTCGTCTGCTAGCACTTGTTGTTTGGTAAGCATTATCACGTCAGAAAATTCACATTGACGGATATGTGTACATTGACCGTCAACTGATTCGTGTACATTGACTGTCAACTGATTCGTGTACATTGACTGTCAACTGATATGTGTACATTCACGGTCAACTGATTTATGTACATTGACGGTCAGCTGATTTATGTACATTGACGGTCAGCTGATTTATGGACATTGACGGTCAACTGATATGTGTACATTGACGGTCAGCTGATTTATGTACATTGATGGTCAACTGATACGTGTACATTGTCGGTCAACTGATACGTGTACATTGACTGCTAACTGCGACTTGTACTTCGGTCAGAATTGACAGCTCTAACTAGTATCGTGTTTCCCGAGATAGTTCCCTTGAGCCCATACACTGACCTAGTAAACATGATCAAGAAGCCATGCCACAAAAAAACTCTTGAAACCAAACTTGTTCAAACTAACATTCCGTCATGATTCCCTACCACCAAGGGACGCAATCCGAGACGGGTTCATGTTCCTCCTGAAAAGGACGATAATTTCGAGAAGCCCCCCAAAAAGCCATCCCCAGAGTGGAGGGAGACGGGGTGGGGGTGGGAGGAGAAGAGAGCGGTGCCAAGGGGGTCAGGTTGGGTGTTTGAGGTTTGCAAAACTAAAACTAAGACTGGTATTTTTGGTTAGAATATTGAACTGTGAAGGTTGTCAGGAGATCATGCACGGTAATACACAGGGTGAAGGGGAGAGCAGCACGCAACAGAGTCTGGAAGTCTGGATGGTAGTTAACTGGAAGTCTAGATGGTAGTTAACTGGAATTCTAGATGGTAGTTAACTGGAAATCTAGATGGTAGTTAACTGGAAGTCTAGATGGTAGTTAACTGGAAATCTAGATGGTAGTTAACTGGAAGTCTAGATGGTAGTTAACTGGAAGTCTAGATGGTAGTTAACTGAAAGTCTAGATGGTAGTTAACTGGAAGTATAGATGGTAGTTAACTGGAAATCTAGATGGTAGTTAACTGGAAGTCTAGATGGTAGTTAACTGGAAGTCTAGATGGTAGTTAACTGGAAGTCTAGATGGTAGTTAACTGGAAGTCTAGATGGTAGTTAACTGGAAGTCTAGATGGTAGTTAACTGGAAGTCTAGATGGTAGTTAACTGGAAGTCTAGA
>MUZC01000248.1:98379-113366 GCA_002072015.1 Radix auricularia
ACTGGAAGTCTAGATGGTAGTTTACTGGAAGTCTAGATGGTAGTTTACTGGAAGTCTAGATGGTAGTTTACTGGAAGTCTAGATGGTAGTTTACTGGAAGTCTAGATGGTAGTTTACTGGAAGTCTAGATGGTAGTTTACTGGAAGTCTAGATGGTAGTTTACTGGAAGTCTAGATGGTAGTTAACTGGAAGTCTAGATGGGAGTTAACTGGAAGTCTAGATGGTAGTTTACTGGAAGTCTAGATGGTAGTTTACTGGAAGTCTGGATGGTAGTTAACTGGAAATATTTTTCTGACCTTCTTCAACAAACAAATAAAATGAATATAAAGAATTAATACTTAGCTGCCGTGAAATCCAGAGCCAAAGAGAGCAATAGTTGGAAGAGAGAAGTAAGAGATTAAAAAGAAAAGGAGAGAGTGGGCGTGGCGAATCATGTAGGTTGTCAACATAAACGAAACAATCATCCCAATTGTTGCAATGGTCCCATACTCTTAGATTAGTCTATTCTCCGGCTTGCCAGGTATGTTTGAGCAAGAGGCCATGGCGGTGACCGAGAGGTCACCAGAGGTCACCAACACCAATATGGTGGTGTCCATTGAGTGTCGAGAGACTCGAAACTGTTTGCCTTGTGTAATCGCACGTACATGCTTCGTCTCACCTATGTATTTGAAAGAGGATCCTATCTCATTTCCCACTTACTTAACCCGCCTCACTATCTCTCTAATGAGCCTATCTCACTTTTCTCTTATTGAACTGCCTTCGCCACATACCTCTCACAGTTGTCATTAGCAGCGGTTGAACCTCAACACAATTCCCTTGACGTTCACCACCCGATGTTTCACCCACCTCTCCATCCAATATTACACCCTCCTCACCACCCAACGTTCGCCCTCCTCACCACCCATCGTTACACCCTCCTCACCACCCAATGTTACACACTCCCACCACCCGACGTTACACCCTCGTCGCCACCCGACGTTACACCCTCCTCACCACCAAACGTTACACCCTCCTCACCACCCGACGTTACACCCTCCCCATCACCCAACGTTACACCCTCGTCACCACCCGACGTTACACCCCATCCCCGGGCATTGAGCATGTCTCAATATCCACTTATTGAACTGATCTCACTATCCACTTATTGAACTGGTCTCACTATCCATTCTCACTAACTTTATCGTTTGGCATTCAGTCGGCTAGGCCAACATTTGGGACCCTTTATACGAAACACAACTCATAGCCAGCAAAATTAATGACCGTCTGGAGCCCCCCCCCCACCACTCACACACACACACAACCCGGAAAGAAAGGAATCGGTTTGTGTGTGAGTGGGGCCAGGAGCGGGGTGCGTGTGGGTCTATGTGCCACCAATTAAATAAATAAACCAGGAGATCATACGGAAGTAAATTGACGGCGGGGCTAATGATGTCAGGGGCGGTAACATCCCCAGAGAACACCGCCGTGTCTTACGAGATGTCGCGCCTGGAGTGATATCCCTTGCCATCTTCAAATTAAGGTTCGGACAGGTTCCGGTCACATGACTGTGATATTTGACCGGCTTCTTCGGGCCGTTGGCCGGCTGGTGGAACACACAGTTTTTAAATACACAACAAATCAAATCATTTAGGTTAAATCTGCAAGGCAAAGACTTAATTCTAATGATAACTTACATTTACATATCACATTTTCTCCTGTAGTCCGCGGGGGCCGTCCATAAACGATGACACGCGATTTCGACCGCTTTTTACGCCCTTCCTACAGCTCGTAGCACTTCGTCACAAAAACGTAGACCCTTCCTCCAATAAAACGCCAGAAAGCTTTAACCCCCCCCCCCTTTAAAAGCCATATTTATTGAGAGAAAATTAGAATGTTGCAAATTAAATTTTGTTAATTAAATATGTATTTAGTGTAAGTTTGCGCTCAAATATCGTCGCAATCGTGTGAAGCCATTGAAAATGTCACTAAAAAATTGCAAGCAATCAATTATTTAAGTTGAACTTTTCTTTAACGTTGCGCGTTTTTTATGTGACGTCACATTTCTTAAACACCCCCACATCCCCCTCGCCACACATCGTCAAAAATGAATAATCCCCCCTGGACACTGTCATAGCAACTACTGGACACTGTCATAGAATCTAATGGACACTGTCATATATCTACTGGACACTGTCATAGAATCTGCTGGACACTCTCATAGAATCTACTGGACACTGTCATAGAATCTACTGGACACTGTCATAGAATCTACTGGACACTGTCATAGATTCTACTGGACAATGTCATAGAATCTACTGGACACTCTCATAGAATCTACTGGACACTGTCCTGTGATCTACTGGACACTGTCACAGAATCTACTGGGCACTGTCATAGATTCTACTGGACACTGTCATAGATTCCTCATTAACAACCATTCATTGTTATCCCCTGTTATTTGCGAGCACGATTGTTATCTCAAGGTTGACGATCTAAGCTACCGGCCTTATAACCGCACTTGTATTTTTTTTTTTTTTACTTATCACAGATCTAATCTAAAACATTTGGGCTGTCCGATATCTCAACGCGGAAACAGGAAGCAAGTTTCTCAGCTGTACAGAAATCTGTCCAATAATCTGACCAACCGTTGGCCGTTATGCAAGATCTGAGTGGCGGCGTATGTGATTCGTGTGTGTGTTTGTGGGTGTGTTAGTCTGAGTACGCGTGAATTGGTGAGTGGCGAATTTTAAAGTTTATTAACATGAGATTTGATGGGTACGGGCATACCGGTGGGGGTGGGGTGGGTGGGTCGGGTTTTGATTCCCGGGAAGGCGAGTAGAGAGAATCAAGGTAAAGAGGTCGCCAAACATCATGAAGATAAACACAATACAATCAAAACATCATGAAGATAAACACAATACAATCAAAACATCATGAAGATAAACACAATACAATCAAAACATCATGAAGATAAACACAATACAATCAAAACATCATGAAGATAAACACAGTACAATCAAAACATCATGAAGATAAACACAATACAATCAAAACATCATAAAGATAAACACAATACAATGAAACCACCATGGCCACAACGACAATGAAATCAATGGATCCCAAATATGAAAAGCCTAAAGTCTAAATGTGTTCTAAGAATAAAATCAGATCCGCTAAAGCCGTAAACAGGCACAATGCAGATGTGAATGTTGTTCTGTTTAAAATTTGATGAAAAAAATATTCTTTTTTAAATAAAGGGAAATGAAAAGAAAATTATCAAATATTAATCAGAAGAGCGGATTTCTTTTTTTTTTTTTACAAAGATATTTTAACAAAAGTGAATGAATGATTATTCCGCCTGTTCGGTATCCCACTGACAGAAATAGTCTGGCCACACGCGGGGAATGTTTACAGTACGTTACATTTATAGCCTTGAAATATGGAGGGAACAGTTAACTTCAAAATCTTTACCATTGGTGCGGGAATAAAACTAACAGAGACATTATGTTGTACTGGTGTTATGAGGTGTTTGGTCTAGGTCACTCTAGCTGAACTCAAACACACCCCTTAAAAAATATTTTTTTAAAAATCATAAAATAAAAAAATAAAAAACTTTGCCAAAACTCGGTAATAGTAATATGGCGTAAACCTCATTGATCATAGTTGTTGATTACAAAGAACATATCTCATTTTGAAAAAAACACACATGGAAAGGTATGGGCTATGGATAACCATCGCTTTGGTGATACTGGTAAACGCGGGCCCCGATTGCGGGGTGCTTTACTCCCCCATCAACCCATCACCACTACACCCCCACGTCAACGGACTCAGTCGAATATTGAAGACATAAGCAGCAGGAACATAATAACACTGTAAATTTGTTGGCAGCCATAACGTAACATTGATTACAGTGTTAGTTGAGACGGTGTCGAGGGCAAGAACAATCGACTCACAGCCGAGAGACATGCAAGAAGCTGATGTTTCACGGTCTTAACTCAACAGGATTTCATCGTAGATTGTAGATAATGGAGCAGTTAGAAGAAATAACGACCTCATTTTTTTCAGTTTTCTTTTTTTTTTCTTAGATTTAAAAACGTCAAGGGAAAACGTTTAAAAAGAGAGAAAAAAAGTTGTGATCAATAATGACAGTAAAGAGACATTCATGAAGAGCCATTGAATTGTTTCACAAACATTTGTGAAGTTCAAGAAGGAGGAGAAATGGAGAGAGAGAGAGAGAGTTAGATGAAGATAGAGAGAGAGGGGGGAGAGAGAGATAGAGAGAGAGGGAGAGAGATAGAGAGAGAGAGTTAGATGAAGAGAGAGAGAGAGGGGGGAGAGAGAGATAGAGAGAGAGGGAGAGAGATAGAGAGAGAGAGTTAGATGAAGAGAGAGAGGGGGGGAGAGGGGGGAGAGAGTGGGAGAGAGTTAGAATGAGAGAAAGAGAGAGGGGAGAGAGAGAGTGAGACAGGGGGAGAGAGAGACATAGAGAGAGAGGGGGAGAGAGAGAGGGGGAGAGAGCACAAAAAAGGTAAAGAGAGCTTTCCTAGACTAAATCAGGACATGGAGGCAACATTGGAAATAGCCTAACACAAATAGGATATTGCTAAACTTAGTCCTAAAAATTAAAAATATATAACTCAAAAGGGCAGAGTCTCGATAGGTACTTGTCACCACATCCCATTCCGCCTGGACCCTCTCACAACAAAACAAATAAATTAAAACCTAATTTGGCGCTTATTCCGATCGCTTAGTTTATGCCATTTTTCGCTACATCTGTAGTAATAGAAAGAGTTCCATATATTTTTAGGGGTGTAAACCGAAACGGGAACTCATTGTTAAAATTACCATCATTACCCTTGCAATTGTTATCCTTACCTAAGTTAACCTTACCATCTTTACCCTTACCAATATTACCTTTACCATCGTTACTCTCACCTTAATTATCCTTACCAGCGTTACCCTTACGATCATTACCCTTACCATCGCTACCATTGCCGTCTTCATCCTTATCATACGGCATCACACAACAATGGGTTGGAGCATCAACATGTTGAATAATGCTTAAAATATACTATAATATAAAACAACATAACACACTCGATCAAGATTTATAAAATATAAAACAACACAACACACTCGATCAAGATTTATAAAATATACTATAATATAAAACAACACAACACACTCGATCAAGATTTATAAAATATACTATAATATAAAACAACACAACACACTCGATCAAGATTTATAAAGGAAAGTTCCCTACAACCGTCATTAAAGTATCTGGAATCTAGCAGGTATGCCCCTTACACACATCTAAAAAGGATGTATGTCTCTTACACAAATCTAATAGGGATGTATGTCCCTTACACACATCTAAAAGGGATGCATGCCCCTTACACTCACCAGGAAGTGAATTATGCCCCTTACACACAATCAATGCGTGCCCCAAGACCAAAGTCATCGTAGAAATATTTGAGGATCGATTTTCTGAGACTGTTCCCCCAAAACAGAGCACCAGCTCCACGATCGAGATGTCTACCCCAGGGGAGGTTACTGGACTGACATAAGTACAGGCAGAGTAGACAGGGGCGTGGGGTAAGGGCAGGGGTCAGCGAGTGCATCAGAACCGTTCATCTGAGTCACGTGACCCTGTGTTTATCGGTATTCTTGTGATGTTTTCAATTTATATAGTTTTTCCCCGTTGCAGATTAATAAAAATACGCTGGAAACCTTTTTACATGTTAACATGTCATGACGGTTTCTAATCGTTCAGTTAAGTTAAAATCCCTTTGATTACTTCACCACCGTCTGTCTCTTGGTCCGTCAGTCGGGCCGGCGGAAAAAAACAAAATTTAAAAATGACCCATTTCCCGTGATGCTATCGAGCTGAAATTTTGCACATAGGCTTGTGTCCCTAGCAATGCATTGTATCGAAATTTCAGATCGATCGAATGTACCGTAATTAAATTAATGCACTTTTAGATATCTCTCTATAAATGTATGGCAGCCTTCTGTTGTTGTTGACATCCACGTGTTCAGTTTAACCATCGGTGACCACACCCCCCCACCATCACTCGTCCCCTTTTTACACCAAGAGAGTTCAGTCAAATTCAGCCTGTAAATGTTTGTTTGTCGCGTGGTGCATAGATCTATTATTTTAAATATAATCAATGCTTTTAGTTCTGTCCCATCAATAAGGGATTTATAGTCAGAAATTTTGTTTTCAAGGGTTGTTTTTATTTTCTATACACACTTGACATTTCCAAATCGTTTGATATAGTCTGATTGCTTTTTTTAATCAAAACGAACATTCCATAGAACGAAACTGTTGGCTAAATGTAAGACACAAGTCGCCGATTGTTAAAGAACAACACATTTAAAATAACATTGGCATGGGAATCTGAAAAAAATTAACAACAAAAAGAATACAGTAAGTTAATGATAAACGTGTGTTCGATACTGAGTGGTTTACATCATCAATTTGCTAGGTGAGATGGATAGATTGATAGGGATGAGGTAATGAAGTAATGAGGTAACGGGGTGATGGTGATGGGGTAAGAACATTAAACGACATCACCTATTACCGGAGCGCACCCGCTGCCCCAGATATTTTTCTAATAATAAGTGCCATTCCGTATTTCCTAAATACACTCTTTTATGGCTCAAACATGTGTAGTTAAAAAAAAAAACACAAAAAAACTACGTCGCTGACCTTTGACAAGGCCACGAGTTTTAGATCAATCCTTGGGTGTTAGAAGATGCCTTTCAATAAAACTGTTTTTTAACCTTCAACTAACATTACTGATTTCTATCTGTTTTATTTCTCATTATAAGTTCTGCCCCCACTAATACTCGTCAATTTCTAGCATTAACTCACACATCTCTGCAGCATTGTGATGAGAGTCAGACCAGACCATATCTTAAAATTTACCACAGCTCTATATACGCCATTCAGAACAGACTAATAAGATGGCTGTTTAGTATTGGGAGGGAGGGATTTCTATACCAACGCTGGGCAAGGAGGAAGGGATCAAAACATCAAGGGCTGCAACTGTTGTATGAAAGGGACGTTATTGATTCTCGGTGAAACTAAGTCCCTAGTCATAAACATGTTTACAGAATTCAGGGTTACGGCTCTGGACCAGATAGAAGCTGATCAGCCGTCGGTCACGTGGGAATTATAATTAGGAGAAGAACGCTGGGAAACGGATACGGAGCTAAGATAATAAGAAACTCTTCTCTTGCTTCGGGGATGAGAAATAACAAAGGCATCAACTATTTGGAGAGTGCGTGCTTTAGACTATTCAGTCCGCTAAATCTTGGCTAGGATTTGGATGTGGAACACGGATTAAACCACAAGCGTCCACTGGCAACCAATTCCACTAGCGTCCACTAGCAACCAATTCCACTAGCGTCCAATAGCAACCAATTCCAAAAGCGTCCACTAGCAAACAATTCCGCTATTGACTAGCGTCCACTGGCGACCCATTTCAGCAGCGTTCAATTGCAACACATTCCAAAAGAATGAATCTAGCTACAAATTATAACTCTAACATGAAAAGAAAAATGCAGTAATGTATTAACTAAACAAGTGATGAACCTATCAGGTAATGAACCTAACATCACATTAAATGAGAATCCTCGTATAGTTTTTGAAAAGCTCTGTTTCAGATAAGAATTCCTTGGGAATTGCTGAAAAGTGCGTGGGAGAGGATTTGGCTTGAAGATTTGGAGTTAAAAATGATTAATCCCCCTTTTCATCCAAGCTTCCCTTTAAAACTCGAGTGTGCTGCGGAGAAGGCGGTTTGGAAAAACTGAAATTTCTTATTGGAAATTCACTGTATGGGTCACTCAAAATACTTTTGTTTTCTCAAGGCCACATTACTCTACTTTCTAATGGCCACTCTCTCTATTTTCCCAGGGCAAACATCCCCTACTTTCTCGTGGCCACTTTCGCTTTTTTCTCGTGACCACTTCCGCTTCTTTCTTATGGCCACCTCCTCTACTTTCTCATGGCCACCTTCCTCTACTTCATCAAGGCCACCTTCTTATAATGGCGTACGATCAGCGCCTATCATCCCTTTTCCTAGAATAAACTATATAAAATAATATATAAACTATATAATATAATATATAAACTATATAATATAATATATAAACTATATAATAGCCCAAGTCATTGGTTGGCTGGTTGGATGATCCTTAACGCTATGACGTCATTGAGATTATATTTTAATACAAGGTTTGCATCAGGAGGTGCGCAAAATAAATATAAATGAAGGTAGTGAGTATAGCCTCGTCAAAACGACCCAATATGCGGCTGCATACGCGCTCGTCCACTTCCGGTTATTGCTATTCTTAGTAACATTGTTTATAAAATGATGTTTATAAAATTGAAGAGTTACAAGTATTCACTGCACCTTTCATTGAAGCTCCGATTCTATATGTGCATTCAAACAATCTCTAAAATCTATCACTAAACCTAACCCAAAACCCTAAAAACTATCACTAAATCTAACCCAACCCTAAATACTATCACTAAACCTAACCCAAACCCTAAAAGCTATCACTAAACCTAACCCAAACCCTAAAAACTATCACTAAACCTAACCCAAACCCTAATAACTATCACTTAACGTAACCCAAAAGTTTATCCCTAAGCCTAACATCAAAACAAACCATTTTAAAAAAAAAAAAACTTATTCATAATCAATTCATGAAGTATTGTTTGAAGAAAAAAAAAAAAATAGGCATCAATAAGAAATCGAACCCCGGACCTTGCAATGTAGCGTACAATCGTACTATCAATATGACCACACAGCCATACATTCACCGATGAAATTTTTAACCTTATAAAATAAATATTACTAAGAATAGCAATAACCGGAAGTGAACGAGCGCGTATGCAGCCGCATATTGGGTCGTTTTGACGAGGCTATACTCACTACCATAAAGGAAAGATTATTTTTGAAATAGTACAAAAGCCCACAGCAGTTAAAAAAGCGTGTGCTGTTTCTCGCCGAAAAAAAAATTATATGACGTCATTGTTATAGCTTATATTTTAATTTTGGAAAAGGGATCAATGCAAAATGAGGATTTGAGGATTTACGAGTACAAAATACTTTGTGTACCTTTCCTCTAGGTTTAATATTTCGTATTTATCAAACAAGCATACGTTACTTGAGCTTTTGAAAAAAAGTGGGCGCCTACGCGCCTTACAACCTCTAGTTTGATAATAACAACGAATACCATAAAACGTTCAAAGTAGTAGCAAACAAACGTCCCCTAATATGGGAACTCCATATCTACATCTTTCCCTTATCAACTTTCAGGTATGGCTCTTAAGCGATAACTTCCTCACATTAAAAGTCCTATGTATTCACATGTGCCCTTCATGGCTCCTATGTAATAACATGTGCCCTTCATGGCTCCTATGTAATAACACGTGCCCTTCATGGCTCCTATGTAATAACATGTGCCCTTCATGGCTCCTATGTAATAAGATGTGCCCTTCATGGCTCCTATGTAATAACATGTGCCCTTTATGACTTATATGTAATAACTTTGGCCCATTATGGCAACTCACCATGTGCCTATCACGGCTCCACATTAACAACATATCCCTTAAATCAGGTTAACTTGTAATGGCAGCACGAGCAACATTTCCAGTCAAAACCCAAAACTATCTCTCCTCACAACACCCTAGCTTCACCAAACCCTTAGCCCCCCCCGCCCTCACCCCCACACCCACCCCTCCATTCTCCCAGGCAATAAACGCGGCTAATGACCAATTGATCACCCCCTAGTTTCTCCTTCACTCTCTTCTTTCTCTTAAAAAAGTTATTCCTTAGCTTGTTATGTATTCCCTCTCTCCATCAGTCCTCTAAGAGCCCGATGACAATCCCCGCCCTCCCCTGGTTTGTGGTGTACAGCTATCACAGGCATGTCGATTCGGCCAACAGACTTGGAGCAGAAACCCAAACATCGCTCAGCCTGTCCTATAATTAATTTTATATTTAAATTTGAGGACGATCCCCCAACCCCCTTTTCAAAACCGATTATTCGAGACTTTATTTCAAATCATCTAGAAAGAAACGTTCGTTCATAAACTTCTACAAAACATCAACAGCGACAATTTATGGCTTTCCTTCGCGCCAGTTTGTGATTTATTTAGCGTATCAACTTGTCTGTGCTACTAAAGATATCAAGAACGAAAGTCAGTCATGCACTTTGATCTTTTACCTAAAAGAATTGTATGAGCTTCATGCGAGAAAGGAATTTAATATTTCCGAGAGGCATGGCCAAGCGCCTGATAGGTCTAGTATTCCAGGCATGGCCAAGCAGCTGATAGGTCTAGTATTCCAGGCATGGCCAAGCGCCTGATGGGTTTAGTATTCCAGGCATGTCCAAGCGGCCCCGATGGCCCGCGGCACCAGTTTTAATAGAGGCCACTAACAAGGCGGACATGGCCTCTTCACGCGGCGTCAATTTGTCGTCGGCTATCTCTTCTATCTTGTCCGCACCAGCGGGGCAAGGGCTCTCCTGGACTCTTTACCTTACGACCACCCACTAATGGCGACCACGACCACCCACTAATGGCGACCAGGAGAACAGTGTCTTGTGTGTGTGGGGTGGGGGTGGGGGAGGAGAAGAAATGGGGACAAGACGCATGATAAAAACAAATGTGGACTCAAAAGTATGGAACCACTTATTTTGAAAAAAATGTGTCCTTTGACTGCCACAGAAGAGTTCACTATAAATATACCAATATTTAATGAAAGCGACGTGTTAAAGGATAATTTGTAAGCAGACTCACCATTTACGTGATGAGCAAATAGTGCAAAGAATTTTATAATAAATTCTTTCACATTCATTAAAGTTATATTATATTAATAGATTGTGGCGAGGCGTACAAATGTGCTACTGAATGAGTATATAGTGCAATATTTTGAGAGGCGCTAATAATGCAGTAAGCTAATACAAGACAAAGTATTGCGGGTAGCATCAATTCAATGTTTCTTAGAAGGTATCACGTTGATGAAAGCAACAATAGAACACTGACATTTTTAACTTGTGTCATCTCTTCAATCTTAGCTCACCATCCCCACCAAATCTCCTTACAGATACAAGGTTTCAAATCTCTTACTGTCAAATAGAGCACTAAAATGGAGGACTGGCTCAAATATTCAAAGCCCTAAAAATAAGAGGGGAAAATGTTACGAAAGCAGTTTTTTTAAAAGGGGGGGGGGGCGGTTGGAGGGGGTGTAAATCCCAGAGGGCGCTTATGTTACAGGCCAGGTTATATGAAGATAATTGAACTTGGCAGCATGTAGTTTAAAACTCTCAAATGATGTTTGAAAAAAAGGAAAATCGTCATGGGTATTTTTTCCGCTAAAAAAAGGCACAGAATCCGTGGTAAATTCTTAGCTTCTTTTTGTTTGTTTCGTTTGTATAGTTGGTCTAAGTTAATCCAACTAGCGATAGAGCAATACGTACACTGGCTGTTTGATCGTAGGAAAGATTTGGTCGTTTCCCTTAAGTTTGCTCTGCTGAATGGAAATTTAGGAACTAAAAACTTGAGTATGAAATATGTTGACCATGACATATATTTAAGGTCTGCTTGGTATTGATTGTGCTGGACACAGGGAATGCGTGGTGAATGGTGATAATGCTAACTTTCCAAAGCTTCCTTGAGCTTTCATTCTAATCAAAATGCCAAGCGATCTTAACCTACTACTAAAATATAACTGACCCTATGATAAAACGCGATCGCCGATGCAAACTCAAATTTGAGGATACGGTTTAAAAAACCACCACCTCACATCTATTGAAAATATACGACTGACCCTAAGACAATAAACACTTACCGAACCTAAGACAAGAAACACTTACCGAAACTAAGACAAGAAACACTTACCGAACCTAAGACAAGAAACACTTACCGAACCTAACACAAGAAACACCAAACCTAAGACAAGAAACACCGAACCTAAGACAAGAAACACCGAACCTAAGACAAGAAACACCGAACCTAAGATAAGAAACACCGAACCTAAGACAAGAAACACCGAACCTAAGAAACACCGAACCTAAGACAAGAAACACCGAACCTAAGACAAGAAACACCGAACCTAAACAAGAAACACTTACCGAACCTAAGACAAGAAACACTTACCGAACCTAAGACAAGAAACACCGAACCTAAGACAAGAAACACTTACCGAACCTAACACAAGAAACACCGAACCTAAGACAAGAAACACCGAACCTAACACAAGAAACACCGAACCTAAGACAAGAAACACCGAACCTAAGACAAGAAACACCGAGCCTAAGACAAGAAACACCGAACCTAAGACAAGAAACACCGAACCTAAGACAAGAAACACCGAACCTAAAACAAGAAACACTTACCAAACCTAAGACAAGAAACACCGAACCTAAGACAAGAAACACCTAACCTAAGACAAGAAACAACGAACCTAAGACAAGAAACACCGAACCTAAGACAAGAAACACCGAACATAAGACAAGAAACACCAAACCTAAGACAAGAAACACCGAACCTAAGACAAGAAACACTTACCGAACCTAAGACAAGAAACACCGAACCTAAACAAGAAACACCGAACCTAAACAAGAAACACCGAACCTAAACAAGAAACACTTACCGAACGATACGAATGACTACGAGCGTTAGATGGACAGAAGAAATTTACCAAACTCCACATACTGCAATTTTTACATGACCGGAAGTAGCCCGCCACTAACCTACTCTACGGGGTGGCATTTCCTCCTATCCCCACCCCTTTTTTTTCTTCCACAGCCCTGTAATACCAGTCCTAATAGAATCATTTTTGGAGAGGTTTCTGCCATTAAACGGCTCTGGGTTGAAAATGTCCATAATCTCGGATAAAAGCTTGGGCCCACTAGAACGTTCTCTCGCAGCAAAGCAAGGAGACGATGAAGGACAGCTGGGAAAACTCTCTGATTGCCAATGGTCACGACTTTGGTATTTGACTTAAAAAGTTTCAGCCCACAAACAAAACAGCGAAACAATATATTTGTACAAACTGAAGACAGTGCATGAAGTGACTTCGAGCAGGTGCTCTTTGAAGAAGATTTCAGATGCAATGATGCAAGGAATAATTAGCAAAACATGTTTTGAGTATTCATTGACACAGCTTTTCCCAGCACCGGATACCGACCAAATAGGAATGAAAATACAGAGCAACTGGATCGAATCTTGTTATTAGATTGGCAGCCATCTTGTTAGTTTACATTCCGGTCCCGTGTTGTTTCTGAAGGACAATGGTGATGGTGGTACGGGTGATGGTGGTACGGGTGTTTGTGGTAGGGGAATAACTGAAACGACCGGGTATTTTTTTTTTGTTCTGATGGTCTCATCTCTGGGGACATTCGTTATTCAGTGCAATCCACTTGAACGCAAACTGTGCTTCGCGGACATTTCTGCCGACCTCATCAATAATTCCCAGGCGTCCCGGAGTTAAAGATATGTGTAAGTTTGGAAGGGGTTAACAACGTTACGGACGGGGAGATCTCGCCGAGATAAAACAGTCGCCTTCCGAGCTTGTTGAAAAAACATTCAATCAGCCCGAATACAATTTGTTCTCTCAAGTAAAACATCACAACTAAAAAAATTAAATAAACAAGTCCAGAAAAATCAATGGAAATCATGTCGAGATTAAAAAAAAATAATTCTTCCCAAATGCATTAATTACTGAATTCATCACTACCTTCATTATCAAATTCATATCACCCAATGGGGGTGCAAAATGCGCCCCGCGGAATACATGCGGAAAGCTACTGTTGTGGGACACGAGAAGGCGTGCTGCAGTTTAAATTTAAAAAATTGTTAAAGTTTTTGCTTGAACTCAACTTACATCATTTTTAGGTTCGGTCATTTGATGTTTCTTGACTCACTGATGTAGACCTAGTGATAAAACGTTGGCCGAAAAGTGTATTAAAGGATTTTTATCTGCAACATAAGTATTATCTCATTCATGACAAAATTATTAGGAACTTAGATGTTTGTGATACTAGATCTTGGAACATATGCCAGAGAATACAAGGTGTACCACATCATACAAGATGTACTAGATACTGCCACACATGCAAGATAATACAAGGTGTACCACATCATTTAAGATGTACAAGATTCTGCAACATAAGCCAGATAATACAAGGTGTACCCCATCATTTAAGATGTACAAGATTCTGCAACATAAGCCAGATAATACAAGGTGTACCACATCATACAAGATTTACCAGATCGTACAAGATGTACCAGAACCTACAAGATTTACCAGATTCTACAAGAGGTAAAAGAAGCTTCAAGATGTAACAGAACCAACAATATGTACCAGATTCTTCAAGATGCACCAGATCATACAAGTAGTACCAGATCCTATAAACTATATGTACAATATTCAGCTAGTTGCACCAGACCTTTCTTTTTAGTAGCCTCACCAACACTCCAATAGTGCCAGAAATACTTATTGTTGTCTAATTTTCCCGCTTAAAAAATCATCTATTCCCAGCAGACTTTACTTCTCTTGCTCAGTCTGCGTTCAACTTCAATAACGTTGTTCAGGGCTCAGTCTGCGTTCAACTTCAAAGACGTTGTTCGGGGTTTAGTGTGTGACCAAAGACGTTGTTCGGGGTTTAGTGTGTGACCAAAGACGTTGTTCGGGGTTCAGTGTGTGGTGACCAAAGACGTTGTTCGGGGTTTAGTGTGTGACCAAAGACGTTGTTCGGGGTTCAGTGTGTGACCAAAGACGTTGTTCGGGGTTCAGTGTATGACCAAAGACGTTGTTCAGTGCTGTTGTTGACTCTGACTCTAGAGCAGGCTCTGATATGATGTAACCATGTTGAGAGCCAGGCGGTCTGACTCTGATGAGATTTAGCCATGTTGAGAGCCAGGCGGTCTGACTCTGATAAGATGTAGCCATGTTGAGAGCCAGGCGGTCTGACTCTGATAAGAT
>MUZC01000248.1:113911-160402 GCA_002072015.1 Radix auricularia
CCATGTTGAGAGCCAGGCGGTCTGGCTCTGATAAGATGTAACCATGTTGAGAGCCAGGCGGTCTGGCTCTGATAAGATGTAACCATGTTGACAGCCAGGCGGTCTGGCTCTGATAAGATTTAGCCATGTTGACAGCCAGGCGGTCTGGCTCTGATAAGATTTAGCCATGTTGACAGCCAGGCGGTCCGCGAGAGTTATTGACGTCTGAATGAGTGCACACACCGTGAGATGTTAGTGCAAGGTGAATAGACTCCTAGAGGACCCACGCTAGGTTGTGTTAAAACAACGGCTCGATGGGGGACGAGGGGGGAGGGGCGGCCGGAAACGGGGAGGGAGAAAGGAAATAAAGATGGCTCAGAGAGAAAAGAGAAAAATGAAAGAGATAGACGGATCAGGGAGAAGAGTGAAAGAATAAAAGGAGAATAGAGAAAAGGTGATAGTGACAGGAAAGAGGCAGAATTTGAAATCCGGGAAAGAGGAGTGAAGAAAAGAAGAAAAAAAATAACGGAATCAGATAGAGGTAAAAAAGGAGACAGAAAAAGGGAGAGAGAAAGAGGGGGAGTTATCTTATCTTATCTTAGATATACAGACGCTCCTTCTATGCAGAAGATAATTGCGTCCACAGACCATGAGAGATGATCTGTTGGCAAGTGATGCAGCGGTCACAGGCCACGGCTATAGGGGTTCCACGCATTACCCCAGCCGCCTAACTATTGTCTAGTTCGGAGCTGGGTGACTCGGGGACTCCTCAGGCCACGAGAACAAATCCTCACCTTCGTGTGGATTCGAACCCGTGACCATCAGTATGACAGTCGAGAGCGCTACCTCTCGACCACCACGTCCCAGAGTTAGAGTAGGGTGGGGAAGTTAGAGAAGAGTAGGAGGAAAGAGAGAAGGGGCAAGGGACAGAACGAAAGAGAATTTTTTAAAAATAAATGAGAAAAGAAAGGGGTTAATGATATATATTGGAATACATTTTCAGGGCATTGTCCCTTATCAGCAAAATCGTCCATATTTTATGTAATCAGGAATCAACAACAACACACAACAAGAAGGCATGGTCATGAAAAGAAGGACACAATGGGTTTCAGATACAGTGATACACAAGAGAGAACAAAAAAGAAATGATAATACTCAGGATTGCCAAACGTCCGTAAATTTACAGACAGTCCGTAAAGATTTATTATAAAACTGCCTGTCCGTAAAATTCCGTAAAAAAATTAAGACGTCCGTTAAAAAAAATGGACAAAACGTGATATCTCAACGTTTTTAAAAAAGTCAGTAAAACATTTTTGTGTTATCTATTTTCTTGATTAAAATTTTAATTTTCAAATTTGTTTTAGTGGCATCCCGCGCTCTATTAATAAACTGTAAGAGCTTTCTGGACAGTTAGGAAAGTACGAACTTTAAATCACGCGATAAAATAGTCATTGGTTATCAAATTAAACTACAGCAGCAAAAAGTAGATGATCCATCGACTGTTGAAAAGTTTTATGTTGGTGTTCTTGCATTTTATACCAATGCAGTCGGTTCAATCAAGAAAAGAATACATATTAGCAAACACAGTGCTGAAGCTCATGTCATTAATAAAACCCACTAACAGAATTACAGGGAAACAGTTGGAAATGTTGGAACTGGTCCAGCTTTTTCCACTAATTGTGTCTCCAACAGATTTTGATTGTTAGAGGCCGAGTTTATTGATTACCAAGTTACGGATTAAAGCATAAGCAAGGCCGACGGAGGTTTTGATGCTTTTTGGCATCAAATTGGACAAATGACTAGAAATATCGAAAACAAAGAGTACAGATATCCGCTTTTTCAAAGTTTGCACAAACAATGTTGGCGCTTCCATCTGGAACAGCAGAAGTAGGACATGATTTTTCTGATGTTAGTTTATTGGCAACGAACTTGAGAAAAAAATTGTCTACTCCAATGTTAGAAAGTTTACTGACTCTGAGAAATGGACCGGGAAAAATTACTCCCACAATGATCGACAGTGTAAATGTTTCTATGTATGATCATAAGCAGGAGGAATTAAACAGTCACTGATGATGAATGTCATACAATAAACTAACGTTATAAAATAAGAGCATGGTAATAGAGACCTGCTCATATGGATACTTTACTTTTTTTTTTAGCTACAATGCTAGGATTATGCTTCATTTTCGTTCGTTTTAAGGTCAACATTTTATGCTAAATGTTTCCGTAAAAAATTGTTTTTGTCCGTAAATTTTACTGAGATTTCTTATATTTGTCCGCAAATGTTATTTTATAGAGTTAGCAACCCTGATTTTAATACTACTATTCATAATAATATTTTGTTTAAAAAAAAACAAAACAACAACAACTAATTTTAGTATAATAATATTAACAATATCTAAGTAAAGTAAAACTTAAAGGGCAGATATGCTGATTAACATCTACCACGAAACGATATGTGCATATCCCCCCCTTATTTAAAAACCTCACCCACAAATGCCTCAACAAACAACGCCCTATGCCCCCGGCCGAGCATCAAAACTGTCGAATGTCACTCTGCCTGCCTGATGACATTGCGCTGATGACGTTTTGACATCAGCATTAGGCCGCAGGCGTTGATGCGTGTAGGATCGTAGCAAAATGTGAAATGACGTTGATTTCATGGTCAGACAAACACCCTGAACGGTTTACGCTCTTGAGAGGACGCCAAGATGGTGCGCAAATGTTACCAGGGTCGTTCTTTTAGACGGTGTGCAATTCACTTTTAGAAGACAATAGACAACTCAAAGACGCTGCGCAAAAATGGCAAAATATCGTGCGCTGCTGGCGCAAGGATATACTTAGGATTATTAATTTGGTGCGCAAATGACTTAAGATGGTGCACTCAATAATTTTGAAATGGTGGTCATGGGTCGTAAGAATTGTTGGAGATACGCTACCCTAAGTATTCCAAGAGGTCCAAATATCTTGAGAATGTTGAAAGTCAAAGACCAATAGAATGATTTCAAGGTGAAAGCAAAACACGAACGGTGGAAGTTTTAACAGTCGTAAAAAAGCGGTAATATATTTATTCGATAAAAGCGAGGCAAAAAATTTTATAAAAGAAATATTGCTGTGCAATCACAACAAAACGTTATTTATAAAAACACGACATCAAATGTTCAGCACACACCAATTTCAACATACGATTTAACATTTAACAACTTGCATGTTTGCGTTGAGAAACCCAAATGGCGGACCCAACGAGGAAACACAACTAACTATAAGCAAATCTTTTTTTTTTAACTCCCACAATTAAATTTACATACATTTTTTCCTTATGAAAATCACAACACTTCCTAAAGTTTCTGAAACTATAAATATTATTTGGAACTTTTCTTTCCCTTATGTTTTTTTATTTATAAAATCACACATAAAAACTTTACTCCCTAGAAATCCTTGAAAGATGTCCTCAAGAATTGACGTGGAAAAAAAACAACAAAAAAACTTTAAAAACACCAGCATCGAAATGTTGGCACTCGGCTGGTCCTCGAGACACGGCTGCTAGTGGCCACAACAACACGGCAGACAGTGAGGACTTGGGACCACGAGGAAAAAACGACAACATCACAAGCCATTAAGCCGCCTTGCCGTGAAATCTTGGGTCTGTCGCTCACACACCCCGCACACCCTGGGCTCGTGCTGCCGGGTGTGGGGAGGCGGGGGGGGGGAAGGGAGGAGTCCACCGCTGGCGTCTATCACAGAGGATGTGGGTGGGAGGGGGAGGGGGCAGTTTGGTGGAGGTAATGGTGATGATGCTCTTGGTAAGTTTATTATCTTCATACAGACTAATAGAGAGATGGGTGGCGAATGGAGGAGGTTGATCACGAGGGCAAGGGAGAATAGATTTCTTGATTACTGAGAGTAGGGAGAGGGAGATTGGTTCATTGAGAGGAGTGAGGGGAGATTGGTTTGTTGAGAGGAGTGTGGGGAGATTGGTTTGTTGAGAGGAGTGTGGGGAGATTGGTTCATTGGGAGGAGTGAGGGGAGATTGGTTTGTTGAGAGGAGTGAGGGGAGATAGGTTTAGTGAGAGGAGTGAGGGGAGATTAGTTTGTTGAGAGGAGAGAGGGGAGATTGGTTCATTGGGGGAGTGAGGGGAGATTGGTTTGTTGAGAGGAGTGAGGGGAGATTGGTTTGTTGAGAGGAGTGAGGGGATATTGGTTTATTGAGAGGAGTGAGGGGAGATTCATTTCATTGGGAGGAGTGAGGGGAGATTGGTTCATTGGGAGGAGTGAGGGGAGATTGGTTCATTGGGAGGAGTGAGGGGAGATTGGTTCATTGGGAGGAGTGAGGGGAGATTGCTTTACTGAGAGGAGTGAGGGGAGATAGTTTTACTGAGAGGAGTGAGGGTAGAAAGGTTTATTGATAGCAGTAAGGGGAGATTGATTTAATGAGAGGAGTGAGGGGAGATTGGTTTGTTGAGGAGGAAAAAGATCAAAGATATTCCGATATAAAGATAGGCAGACATATTTATAATAAAACACGCACACAAATTACACAGAGAAAGACAAGACAAGTAGGTAGGTAGTTAGGTGGGTGGGAGGGTGGATGGACAGACGGACAGACAGACAGACAGACAGACAGACAGACGGACGGACGGACGGACAGACAGACAGACAGACAGACAGACAGACAGACAGACAGACAGACAGACAGACAGACAGACAGACAGACAGACAGAGAGACAGATAGATAGATAGATAGATAGATAGATAGATAGATAGATAGATAGATAGATAATAGATAGATAGATAGATAGATAGATAGATAGATAGATAGATAGATAGATAGATAGATAGATAGATAGATAGATAGATAGGCAGACAAACCAACGGACATACATAGACTAAGTTTGATGTTATCCTTTTCATGTTATCGGTACATATTTGAGCTGTAGAAACCCTAAACTTTTCACTAAGATCTAATTTTTTTTAATGTGCTATAATCTATTATAAAATTAAGACAACTGACAAATATTCCAATAAGATCAAGTGAACACAACGGACGTGATAAATCACACACACACTCAAACAAAGTGAACGATACAGCGATAGACGATCAACTCGATACACGGCCAAGATCTGTGAATGCCGTTCATTTTCCTAACAAATCTCATAGCCTCTCAGAGAATCGATTACAACCGCACATCGATTCTAAAATATGTGGTCATGTCTTGTGATAGAGTGGCTGGACTTGATGACATACATCAGACACGGACGATAGAGTCTGTTTGTTAGTGTGTTGTGATAGAGTGGCTGGACTTGATGTTACACTTCAGACACGGACAATAGAGTCTGTTTGTTAGTGTGTTGTGATAGAGTGGCTGGACTTGATGTTACACTTCAGACACGGACAATAGAGTTTGTTTGTTAGTGTGTTGTGATAGAGTGGCTGGACTTGATGTTACACTTCAGACACGGACGATAGAGTCTGTTTGTTAGTGTGTTGTGATAGAGTGGCTGGACTTGATGTTACACTTCAGACACGGACAATAGAGTTTGTTTGTTAGTGTGTTGTGATAGAGTGGCTGGACTTGATGTTACACTTCAGACACGGACGATAAAGTCTGTTTGTTAGTGTGTTGTGATAGAGTGGCTGGACTTGATGTTATACATTAGGCACGGACAAAAGAGAGTACGGGCAATGGTAAGAGAGTACGGAAAAAGGTAAGAGAGTACGGGCAATTGTAAGAGAGTACGGGCAATGGTAAGAGAGTACGGACAAAGGTAAGAGAGTACGGGCAATTGTAAGAGAGTACGGGCAATGGTAAGAGAGTACGGACAAAGGTAAGAGAGTATGGGCAATGGTAAGAGAGTACGGGCAATTGTAAGAGAGTACGGGCAATGGTAAGAGAGTACGGACAAAGGTAAGAGAGTACGGGCAATGGTAAGAGAGTACGGGCAATTGTAAGAGAGTACGGACAAAGGTAAGAGAGTATGGGCAATGGTAAGAGAGTACGGACAATCGTGAGTGACTTTGGTTGTGTTTCTAAACAAGTGTGAGTGATTTAGGTTGTGTTTCTAAATGTTGGATGAAATGCTAGAGCTTTAATGGTGGATGTGATATTAGAGATTACATTTTGCTTGAAATGCTAGAGATGTGATAGTGGAATGTTAGAGATGAAATGTTGTGTAAAAATGCTGTATGAAATGCTGTATGGAATGCTGCATGAATTGCTGTAATAAATCGCAGTAGATGTCATGTTAAGGAGGAAACGTTGTATAAAATGTTTTCATCACTTGCTATGAAAATTGTTGATAAAATATATATTAGAATTTACTTTGGTACCAATGTTAGAGTTGAAAAATTAAAAGTAAGTTCTAAACCCGATACAAGAAGTGCTGATGTAAGAAATGTCAGAAGTGCTGAGGTAAGAAATGTCAGAAGTGCTGAGGTAAGAAATGTCAGAAGTGCTGATGGAAGAAATGTCAGAAGTGCTGAGGTAAGAAATGTCAGAATTGCTGAGGTAAGAAATGTCAGAAGTGCTGAGGTAAGAAATGTCAGAAGTGCTGAGGTAAGAAATGTCAGAAGTGCTGATGGAAGAAATGTCAGAAGTGCTGAGGTAAGAAATGTCAGAAGTGCTGAGGTAAGAAATGTCAAAAGTGCTGATGGAAGAAAAGTCAGAAGTGCTTATGGGAGAAATGTCAGAAGTGCTGAGGGAAGAAATATCAGAAGTGCTGAGTGAAGAAATGTCATAAGTGCTGAGGGAAGAAATGTCAGAAGTGCTTATGGAAGAAATGTCAGAAGTGCTGAGGGAAGAAATGTCAGAAGTGCTTATGGAAAAAATGTCAGAAGTGCTTATGGAAGAAATGTCAGAAGTGCTTATGGAAGAAATGTCAGAAGTGCTTATGGAAGAAATGTCAGAAGTGCTGAGAGAAGAAATGTCAGAAGTGCTGAGGGAAGAAATGTCAGAAGTGCTTATGGAAGCAATGTCAGAAGTGGTGGTGGAAGAAATGTCAGAAGTGCTTATGGAAGCAATGTCAGAAGTGCTGGTGGAAGAAATGTCAGAAGTGCTTATGGAAGCAATGTCAGAAGTGCTTATGGAAGCAATGTCAGAGGTGTTGAGAGAAGCAATGTCAGAAGTGCTGAGGTAAGAAATGTCAGAAGTGCTTATGGAAGCAATGCCAGAAGTGTTGAGAGAAGCAATGTCATAAGTGCTGAGGGAGGAAATGTCAGAAGTGCTTATGGAAGCAATGTCAGAAGTGCTGAGGTAAGAAATGTCATAAGTGCTGAGGTAAGAAATGTCAGAAGTGCTGAGAGAAGCAATGTCATAAGTGCTGAGGGAAAAAATGTCAGAAGTGCTGAGGTAAGAAATGTCAGAAGTGCTGAGGTAAGAAATGTCATAAGTGCTGAGGGAGGAAATGTCAGAAGTGCTGAGGTAAGAAATGTCAGAAGTCCTGAGAGAAGAAATGTCAGAAGTGCTGAGAGAAGAAATGTCAGAAGTGCTTATGGAAGCAATGTCAGAAGTGATGATGGAAGAAATATCAGAAGTGCTGAGGTAAGAAATGTCAGAAGTGCTGAGGGAAGAAATGTCAGAAGTGCTGAGAGAAGAAATGTCAGAAGTACTTATGGAAGCAATGTCAGAAGTGCTGATGGAAGAAATGTCAGAAGTGCTGAGAGAAGAAATGTCAGAAGTGCTTATGGAAGCAATGTCAGAAGTGGTGATGGAAGAAATGTCAGAAGTGCTGGTGGAAGAAATGTCAGAAGTGCTGAGGGAAGAAATGTCAGAAGTGCTGAGGGAAGAAATGTCGAAGAAATGTCAGAAGTGCTGAGGGAAGAAATGTCAGAAGTGCTGAGGGAAGAAATGTCAGAAGTGCTGAGGGAAGAAATGTCAGACGTGCTGAGACAAGAAATGTCAGAAGTGCTTATGGAAGCAATATCAGAAGTGCTGAGGGAAGAAATGTCAGAAGTGCTGAGGGAAGAAATGTCAGAAGTGCTGAGGGAAGAAATGTCAGAAGTGCTGAGGGAAGAAATGTCAGAAGTGCTTATGGAAGCAATGTCAGAAGTGCTGAGAGAGGAAATGTCAGAAGTGCTTATGGAAGCAATTATCAGAAGTGGTGATGGAAGAAATGTCAGAAGTGCTGGTGGAAGAAATGTCAGACGTGCTGAGGGAAGAAATGTCAGAAGTGCTGAGGGAAGAAATGTCAGAAGTGCTGGTGGAAGCAACGTCAGAAGTGCTGAGAGAAGCAATGTCAGAAGTGCTGAGAGAAGCAATGTCAGAAGTGCTGATGGAAGAAATGTCAGAAGTGCTGGTGGAAGCAACGTCAGAAGTGCTGAGAGAAGCAACGTCAGAAGTGCTGAGAGAAGCAATGTCAGAAGTGCTGATGGAAGAAATGTCAGAAGTGCTGAGGGAAGCAATGTCAGAAGTGCTGGTGGAAGAAATGTCAGAAGTGCTGAGGGAAGCAATGTCAGAAGTGCTGAGGGAAGCAATGTCAGAAGTGCTGGTGGAAGAAATGTCAGAAGTGCTGAGGCAAGCAATGTTAGAAGTGCTGGTGGAAGAAATGTCAGAAGTGCTGAGGAAAGAAATGTCAGAAGTGCTGATGGAAGCAATGTCAGAAGTGCTGGTGGAAGAAATGTCAGAAGTGCTGAGGAAAGAAATGTCAGAAGTGATGATGGAAGCAATGTCAGAAGTGTATTTACTTGTTATGTTGTAAGTACTTTAGGACGCGATTCTGAGCGTACTGTCAGAGGTTCACAAACAAATTTTAGACATGTGAAAATGTAGCATTCTTCGCCAAGGTTTTTGTTTGTGCTTGGCTATGCCGCTCAAAATTGTAAGTCTACTGATGCGACACTAGATGCCTATTAGTGCACAAAGTCGGTCTTGGTGATATTACTTTCTAACATAGGAGCATTCATTAGTAACTAGGTTATGGAATGTTTATTGAAAAGGAAAAAAAACAAACTGACTCCTAGAAGCAAGGGCTTCCTCGGGATATGATTAATTTGTACGCTGTCGAAAACCGTTAGTACTTATTACGTCCCCTGGTGTGGCGAGAAAATGATCGCCTGTTGGGAAAAACTGAAAGGAAATCGATTTGTTTTGGTGAATAATTGACCGCGGTTCATTCGTTCTGAAAGATCAACTGGCAAATTGATATGTCAACAAAGATCACCATTTGATATAAACAAAATAAGAAACCACAACTCAGGTCCAACAACAGTAAACAGTTGTTTTTTTTTAAAAACAAAAATTACTCTTAAAAACGTAATTTTAAGTAAAACATTTATAAACGAAAGAATCAGTTTGAAATAACCAAAAGAAAACATGGCTGATCCGTAGAATCTCGACCGCGACGTCACGACGCTACCGGTTGCTGGATAGAAGAGTTCTATACATTCTAAAAGGAGTTTAAAAAATGGAAGGTTTTAGGGTTTATGTTAGGTATAGCTTTAGAATTTTCGGAAAATTGAGGGTTTTAGGGTTTGGGTTAGGTAAAGCTATAGAATTTTAATTTGAGCTTTTTTAAGGACGTGCCATAACAACAAAGATGGCCGTCGGTAATGACCTCATTGGGCCACGGTCGATGACGTATCATTTTACCAAAAACGTTCATTTGTATTATTACTTTAAACCTTCTCAAATCCACTATCTTTATTTACCGTACTCTACCCCTACTCAATCCACTATCTTCATTTACCGTACTCCACATCATCTCTATCCACTATCTTCATTTACCGTACTCCACATCATCTCTATCCACTATCTTCATTTACCTTATTCCATACCTTCTCAATCAATTATCTTCATTTACCGTACTCTATACCTTCTCAATCAATTATCTTCATTTACCGTACTCTACACCTTCTCAATCCACTATCTTCAGATTCTTCATTTACCGTATTCCACATCATCTCTATTCACTATCTTCATTTACCGTACTCCACACCATCTCAATCCCCCCATATCTTCATTTACCGTACTCCACACGACCTCAATCCGAAAGTTTCATTTCTCGGACAATATCACAATTGACTGCACTTTTCTGGCTTTGGGTGGCGCGTTCTATAGGCCACTCGTCCATTGGTCACATCCGTTCATATTTCATGGCCACACATTGAACAGTGAGTGGACTGGCGCAAGCGGACGCAAGAGTCGTTGGTATGGCACAAAATCAAATCGACGCCCGGCGTGTAGTGGGGACTGCCAGAGGAACCAGGTTAGTTAGCGAGTGTGGGGCGGGCGGGTGATGGAGGCATAAAGGCGAGGGCAATCCGTGTGGGAAGTTTAATTCAATGTGGCGGTACAATTGACCTTTAGTGACCACGGCTGATGGAGTTATGGCACCTGAGTAGATGGAAAAATTGGACAAGGGACTTCGTAGAATCGAGTTGAAAATGGAAATAAAAAAGCCTTTTGGTGTTTATGAGGGGAGAAAAGAGAAATTCGGAGAGAAAAGAGAAATTCGGGGAGAAAAGAGAAAGGTTGACGGTGTATATAATTGATTGGAAAGATTGAACTGATTGTGAAGAAAAAAACGGAGACATAGATGAAACGATTGCGGTTAAAAAGATAAAAATAATAAAATAAAATATTGCAATGTGTCTTAAGATCGTATTAGATGTGTTGTCCACTACTTCACGCCTTTAACAATCTAAGATCTAAGTTTGTTTAATTGTGTCATTTTCTCTAAGCGAAGTTCGGCGCAAGTCTTCACGGCCTTGTCTGCCTCTGGCTTGGGAACACTGGTACTTGCTTTATACTGTTACAGGTAACTCCTTTTAGTCAAATTCAAGCTAACAGTGGAAGGAGCTTTACGTGGATGTGGTGAGTTTGGAGCGAAAGAGGGGACACTTCATTTCATAAGCGTTCTACACAAGTTCAGGGGGAGGGTAGCGCTATAGGTCTTTACTTGGAGACATCTGGTCGGGGGAGGGGTGGGGAAGGGGTATTATGAAGACTTGTATTTTGTGTTGCTGAAAAGACCGAGTGGTGGAATCTGTCTAAGTTATGCTTTAATTGGCTTTAGTTTAGAGATTATTTTGGTATTCTTCGGTCATGCTGTTCAATTACGTCATACCACAAAAGAATTTTAAATAAAATGACATATGTATTAGTTTAACGTCAACCACGCTGAGTTCAGCGTGACATTATCATTATTCCAGAACGTAATAAGTCCAAAGAGGTAGAATTAAGATTCACGAGAATCGGAACCAAGTGGCCAAAAATGTAAATACATACGAGACGATTGAGAAATCTTCTTGCGAGAAATGAAGAAGGGAAAAAACGAAATTGGGTGAGAGAGAATTCTGGGAAAAGGGCAAGAAAAAATAAAAAACTTTTTTTTAGCCCATCATGAATGACAAAAACCCTAGATAGACTCGAATTTGTGAGACTTTTTTATCTTTAGAAATGGCAGAACTTGGCACGGTGGAGAGAAAAAAAAACGTGAAGCTAGTGACCAGAACATCTAAGGACGGAGTGGTGGACCAGTCGGACGGAGAGGAGAACCAGTCGGACGGAGAGGAGGACCAGTCGGACGGAGCTGCCAATCGGAGTGAATTAAGTGAGATCGAAACCAAATTACTTTTCCTCTGTGTTTCTCTTTCCTATCTCATAGCTCGTTTGACTTCTTACTGGCGTCAGAGGGTGTGAGGTAACGTGTGAGGGTTTGTTGTATATGTATAGTGTCAGAGTTTGTCAGGGTATAGTGTGAGGGTTTGTTGGGGTATAGTGTGAGGGTTTGTTGGGGTATAGTGTGAGGGTTTGTAGGGTTATAGGGTGAGGGTTTGTTGGGTTATAGGGTGAGGGTTTGTTGGGTTATAGGGTGAGGGTTTATTGGGGTATAGTGTGAGGGTTTGTTGGGGTATAGTGTGAGGGTTTATTGGGGTACAGTGTGAGGGTTTGTAGGGTTATAGGGTGAGGGTTTGTTGGGTTATAGGGTGAGGGTTTGTTGGGTTATAGGGTGAGGGTTTGTTGGGTTATAGGGTGAGGGTTTATTGGGGTATAGTGTGAGGGTTTGTTGGGGTATAGTGTGAGAGTTTGTTGGGGTATAGTGTAAGGGTTTGTTGGGGTATAAAGTGAGGGTTTGTTGGGGTACAGTGTGAGGGTTTGTTGGGGTATAGTGTGAGGGTTTGTTGGGGTATAGTGTGAGGGTTTGTTGGGGGTATAGTGTGAGGGTTAGATGGGGTATAGTGTGAGAGTTTGTTGGGGTATAGTGTGAGGGTTTGTTGGGCTATAGTGTGAGGGTTTGTTGGGGTATAGTGTGAGGGTTTGTTGGGGTATAGTGTGAGGGTTAGTTGGGGTATAGTGTGAGGGTTTGTTGGGGCATAGTGTAAGAGTTTGTCTATGATTTCCTAAAATTAAATGCCCACTCACACACACATACACAAATGCACACACGTATACAAACATACAGACTAACACCAGGTTCAGCCGTGAGTCATGTAATGAAACTGTCGGTCCGCTCGCTTTACGTGTCTGGCACACGTCATGCTTAAGACATGCTGGGAATTATGGAACAAACAGTGTCTTGAAATAGGCGCAGGGCTATTACGTTATGTCTTACAAACTGAAGGGGGTGGGTGGTGGGGGATTTTTAGCCTTTCCGATATTGGTTGAAAACAGTCTTAACGCTTATGTGTAAAAGTGACTTTTTTAAAAAACATACGATAGGCTTAAATACAGTTTTGAAACTTAAGAGGAATTTCTGATCCAGTAGGAAACCTGGCCCATGATAGCGAAGCTGCGCAACTGTCTCTTCATCAAGTCTGCCAACCATTAGACAAAAAACCGCGTAAAATTTCAGCGCTGAACACTCAATAAAACGTTCGATTTACCGGCCGCGATGGTTAGGATTCTTTCAAATAAAGATATGTTGATAGGATTGTTATATTGACTTTAGATATAGTTGAGTTTCTACTTAAACCAGCGAACGTGTTGTACAACAAGGAAGAAGATAACACCATTAGCGAACGCGGAAGGAAGAAAGAAAAAGGAAACGAACGTGTCGGGGAAATGCCTCCTTTGGCGAACAGAAAGCGGTAGAAATTTTTTAAAAAAATATTAACATATACATCCGACAACAATGTAGTCTCCGAGAAGATGTTTAGAGGGGTGCTGTGATAAAGAATGGTTCAATGGTGTTGTTGTTTTTTAAATACAACAAAATAAATAAAAAGTTAACTTCTGTGCAGCCTACTAACGTTTACACCCCCTGAATCTCTCCTCCTATTTTTTTTCCCACCGTATATTTTATTATCCTGTTACAGTTTCAGTATTGATACTGCGTAGTAACATAACAGCATTCACGGATTCAAATGTGTTATCTTAGTGGTGTTGTGAAATCTAATGTTTTTATTAATATAAAAAAATATATATATTATTATTATTTAAACATATTTTTAACACACAATTATCCACGCTATGGGAACGATGCTTCTTGAAGATGTGAGAATTTGTGTTATTTCCCTTTATCTGTCGTACCATAAAGGACAACTTGTGTTATTTCCCTTTATTAAAGGGCAACTGGTGTTATTTCCCTTTGTCTTCAATTTGATTGGATCGTTTTAGTGTGACAATACCGATTTGAAGTATATTTAATTAATGAAGTGGTGAGATAAAATTTGTCTGGGATATTTATTTTATTTTGCCTAATTTTTTAAATATTTTTTTTTTAAATTAGCAGCACGTTTCTGCAGCCCGAGCAGAAAACTCGCAGCTGTCGCAGTTTCCCCACCCTTTGTTTAAATCAGGGGTCTCCACACTACGGCCCGCGGGCAAGATGCGGGCCCTCTCATCCGCTCTGGAGACCTTTTAATCTAATTTTTTTTTTGCTTTCTACTATTTCTTTCTTATTTGGACCTCTAGTGTGTAGCCGGCAGCCTATATGATGTTTGACAGTTAATGCAGCCCTCCAGCAGAAAAGTTTGGAGACCTCTGGTTTAAATGATTGATCACAAAATATGTTTCTTACAAAGCCCACGTCCTGCAGACGACAACACTTCCAGCTTTTCAGCTATGACGTCACGGACCGTAATTTCACAGACATGATAATTTTGTTTAAAATCTGCACAATTTATTTGATTTTTTAACCCGACTCCTAGCTACCTTCCCCCTCCCCCCTATAACGATCTTTCAACCTCAGAGACAGAGCTGTACATGTGATGCGCACGACATCGACTCGGTATAAAAAAACAACAAAACAAACAAACATACATATATTTTAAACATTTGTAATCTCAATGATGGCAGACGGACCGACATACCAACAGGCGGGCACACATAATGCTGCACTAGATAATGCAGACAGACGAACACACCGACGACCGCTCTGGGGCGTCGAATAAATCCCGCCAGAAGATGAGCAACAAGAGAGGAGGATTATAAAAAAAAGAGAGAGAAAAAAATAAAAACAGGGCTAATAACCAAACAAACATTAGAGCTCTTCTTTTTTTAAAGTTGTTATAGAATATCTCCGGGACCCAGCGAGACAGGAGGGGGAAAAACAACAGAAAATCTTCCAAGTATTAAAAATAATGCGCGTCTTCTATAATGTAGAAGAGAAAAATAGTTGAAATATTTTGGTGAGAAATTGAGCAAACGAATTTGGAAGAGCCAGAGGGAATAAAAAAAAAAAACTATTTCTGTTGGGATAGAAAGAGCAGAAAAAATCAGAAGTAAGAAATTGGAAGATTAATAATTAGAGGAAGGACACACAAACATGAAGAGACATGAATGCTGGGAGAGAACATTGGGTTCTTGATTGGATGTGTGGATACATGAGTGGATAGATGGATAGTGGTGAATACATTGAAGGTGAATACATTGAAGGTGAATACACAGAAGATGAATACCTTAGTTCATCGTAAATGCATTGGGAAGATAATTTAAAATAAAACCTTGTAAGAAGGCGACGAATAAATCACGTTGGCCTAGGGTAAGACACACGTGACACTTAAAATACACGAGACATCGCAGATGTGTCGTAATATTCATTAATTATTAATAGTGACTGATCCAATGTTATATAAAACTTAACTCTGCCTAGACGGACCCTTTTAAAGGGGACCGGGTCGGAGGTGCCCCCCCCCACCCGCCAGTTTGCCTCTTGGTGGAGATGTGGCAGATGTCGGGAGATTTCCCGAAGGGACTTATAAGATATTTCGTAACTCAGGGTCATTGATGCCATCTCAAATGTCAAATAGTCGAATATACAAAACAAAAGAGATAAAGCTCAAGTTCTTAGTGCGGATCATCTTTGACAACACGTTTTTAACTTGTCGTTAATTTGATAATAATAATGTTGTACAGAGGTGCACTTGAACATCAACATTCACTGACCTTTCTCTTAACATGGACGAACTAAACTAACCACATTTTTTCAATAAAAAGATCAACAAAATATGTTTTGTTCAACACACAGAATAGTAGATCTACAAACCTCTCTGATTACTTATAAAAAAGCTAATAATTCCCGCTGAAGTTGATACGTTTCAAAGTTCGATTTTAAAAACTTTTTTTTTTTTTTTTGGAAGCTGAAAGACATTGTAAAATCGTGTTCGGGGCTTGTCGAAAATATAAAAGAAAGGGAGGTAGTCGATGATAAAATATTTTATGTGAAAAGAAATATTAAGTTATTTCCCTTAGCTTGCAGACCCTGTTAGGGAAAAAATATTTAAGTAAAAAATTCCCTTAGCTCCATTTTTTCCCCTTATTAAACAAAAAAGTAAAATGTTACCCAAACCTCTAATATAAGTGTGTAGGTAGGGTGTAAGAGTTTGGTATATTTAGTTGACTTGCAATGGTTTAGGCATTATGAGTTATTTCTAAACATTAGCTAAACATTTAGGAAATGTGTACATTTAACTGAGACCAAATTTTGGGCTTTCTCCGACACTCCGGAGGTTCAGCAAGAAGGTAAAGGGACAGATAAAAGATGATAATAATACAACTTTAAAAAAAAATAATTTAATATACAAATTAATAAAAGAGCTGACCAGAGAGGCAATGTCAAAATATTAGTTCAATAAAAATTCCAATGTTTTGGGCTATACTTTAAGTGTTATTTGACATATTCTATGAAGACTATTGCTTCAAAGTCCACCAAATTACAAACGCCCTCTCCCAACACCATCTAAACTTCAACACTTGTACAGTTAAATGAAATAGAGAATCAAGGAAGGTTTTTTGGAAGTTTGCATTAAAGATCACAGTAGATGGCCTCTTTCTCTACTCTTCTTCATGGCACAGTACAGAGCAATCTGTTTGTACGAAAGCTTAACCCTTACCTCTGTATTTCATCAGTTAACAACCGTAATTTTGTAACTAACAATTATTAGTTCCTGTGTCATCGGGAGAAAAGGGGTGGGGGTGGATTCTTTTTCTATGGGGCGGGCCAGTTGAGCAAACCAATCAGGTCGAACACATACTAACAAGGGCTGACAACCTACCCAGCAGGACGCGCACAAACTAACAAGGGTAGACAACCTACCCAGCAGGACGCACACAAACAAACAAGGGCAGACAACCTACCCAGCAGGACGCGCACAAACTAACAAGAGCAGACAACCTATCAAGTAGGACGTACACAAACTAACAAGAGCAGACAACCTACCCAGCAGGACGCACACAGACAAACAAGAGCAGACAACCTACCAAGTAGGACGTACACAAACTAACAAGAGCAGACAACCTACCCAGCAGGACGCACACAGACAAACAAGAGCAGACAACCTACCCAGCAGGACGCACACAGACAAACAAGAACAGACAACCTACCCAGCAGGACGCACACAGACAAACAAGGGCAGACAACCTACCCAGCAGGGCGCACCCAGACAAACAAGGGCAGACAACCTACCCAGCAGGACGCACACAAATTAACAAGGGCAGACAACCTACCCAGCAGGACACACACATACAAACAAGGGAGACGACCTACCCAGCAGGACGCACACAAACTAACAAGAGAATACAACCTACCCAGCAGCTGGTGTGCAGATCATCGTAGCTGACCATCCGGCGGGGGTTGTTGGCGATGGCCCAACCCTTTCTCCTCACGGGGGTCCTGATCACGTCAGACGTCTTCGGCGACCCCTCCCGGGGTGCCCGCCCGAGGCCGCTGTCGGACTGGGCGCCCCTCTCGGACTGTGCGCCCCTGTCGGCGAGCCTCTGTGCCGCGGCGGCACTTTTGGCCAGCACGGCGGCGAAGAGGGCGCTGCGTGTGTGGTAGCTGTCGAACCGGAGGCCATTGTCGTTGCTGTCTATGGCATGAATCCGAGGCATTCAAGGGTTAACACGAGATCTACGTCATGGGGGTGGCTTCCGACGTGACCTTGACCTCGGTTGAATTAGAAGTGCCACTTTAAAAAAAAAAAAACACCACAAAACAAAAAAGATGCCAAATTTTTGTTAGTTTGTTATAGTTTTCCAATATTTAAAGGGCCGTAGATTCTAGCTTTACATTTGTAGCTGACGTGATTCTCAATGCTCGTCTGTTCTTGACATTTCCATGGCAAAGTACCCGTATATTAAAAAGTTCAACTTTCTATTTAGCGACCTTCTTTCAAACATCAAAATATGTTCAACTTGATTCTTTAACAAATTCAGAGACAGCCATAACACAAGAAACATATCGCTGTGTGACGTAAATGATTAATGATCTCTTCTTCTTTTGCGGTATGCTATGAAAACGGCAAAATAGTCGGGTTGTGGCGAAACGTGTGAGTAATCATTAACACGAGAATCTTGTTGTCAATTGATTCTATCCTCGTGAGTGGTCGATAAGGCAGATGAAACGAGATGTACACATCAGAGCATACCAGACTAATGGCGAAAAAAAGGCAGCGCTGAAATTGCTTAGAACAAGGCAAATCAAAGAGCAGTGAGAAATATATTAAAAATAATGGCACGTGGCGGGGGAAAAAAACATACCAAAGAAACAAAACTATTTGCTGAGCTGCACTTGAATGAAAGGCCGCGAGGAAAGTTCTTCAGTGTTAGAGTTAAAGTCGATCAACTTCTAGCTTGAAAGTTGCGTTAGTTGACAGGCGGCGGTTGTTTTAAGGTATGGTAATCCACATCAGTCTCTTAGTGTATCTCTGTGAAAGCAAGTTTTATCGGTGCCTCAGTAGCCACGTACCAATGCCTCAGTAGCCAGGTACCAACGCCTCAGTAGCCAGGTACCAACGCCTCAGTAGCCACGTACCAACGCCTCAGTAGCCAGGTACCAACGCCTCAGTAGCCAGGTACCAATGCCTCAGTAGCCAGGAACCAATGTCTCAGTAGCCACGTACCAACGCCTCAGTAGCTACGTCCCAACGCCTCAGTAGCTACGTCCCAACGCCTCAGTATCCAGGTACCAACGCCTCAGTAGCCAGGTACCAACGCCTCAGTAGCCAGGTACCAACGCCTCAGTAGCCAGATACCAACGCCTCAATACCCAAGTAAATGGAAGTAAAATTTTCAGTTGATATTTTCGCCGAGTTTCAGAAAAATTCACGAGCGAAGACAGTGACGTCGACAACCGTTGCCCTTGAGACAGTTCAGAGTGTTGGATATCTCGAGATTTAATCCGCTAAGATAGTTCCAGAGTGGAGTGTTTCGTTATTCCTGTTTGTCGAGTCTTTCTTTATGGTAAGTCACGTGGTTTCCTATCTCGGCTCTGACGTCACGTGCGAGGTTTGAAAGAGTCTCAGATAGTCCGGACGGCAGTGTCTCTCAAAGTGTGAATCAGTGGTCCCCCAGTGTGACGTCACCCCATGCCGGGGTACACGCCCGTACACGGCACTTGTACTGTGTGGTGATAACATGAGGATTACATTGAGCAATAGCATTAACACCAGATGGCACTAGTATACGACGCGACTCTTAGATTAGGGGCAGTAAACACACGCGATATAAAACCTAAAATAACACAGTGCGGCACAGGCGCGAATCCCCGAGTACAATTAGATAATTATCATATTTTATCACAAAATGCCACACACAAATCCATAGGGACAAAAAAAAAGGTAAACTTCCAAGAACGACAACTTTGTAGATCATGAATTATCAGTGTAAAATAACACTTGTTCAGTCCCTTGGCTTAGCCAGACCTAAGAAGAAACGAAACAGTTGTGGTCGTTTATTGGTTTTAAAAATAAATCACAAACCGAGCAAATAACTCATCAATTTACGTGGAACCTAATCCCATACCGAAACTGTCATACCAACAGGCACCAAACAGTTTCAGCCAAAGTAAACCCTAAATAGAGTCCGAAATGAAACCGAATTGAGACTTTACATTAGGTGTAAATATTGACAAGGCTTTGGGGGCTATTTGAAGAAACACTCACTCACTACCTTGCGCCCCGGGGGGGTGACGGGGGAGGGAGGGGGGTGATAGCTAACTAGGCATTTAAATGGATCGGGAATGAGAGAATAAAAAAAAGTAAATATAAATATGTTGGGGGGAGGGGGATAGAGAGTTTTCGTGTTGCCATGGCAACGGTGTTTACAAACAGGATGTACGCACCAACAAGAAGGAGCGCCGTTCAAAGGCGCAAACATCGCTGCACATCTTCGTGCATAACACAACACGTATGCGGGCGGGGAAGGGGGAAGGGATTCGGTCAATCGATATATGTGTCGTCATCCAGGATTAGACAATAACATCATGTCCCTGCATTAATGGACCATTAACAACCTTATCACTGCTGCAGCGGTTCTCAATTATTATTATTATTTTCTTCTTATTATTATTATTAATATTTATTTATTTCTTTGTGAAGGAAAAGAAACGTTGGGATATTTGGCAGCCAAATATTGAAGCACGTCATGTTTTAATACATATGTTGAAAGAGTTTTTCTTGGTGGGGAATTTTATTGATAGACGAATCTTACCATCCACCTAATACTCTAAATGATCCGCCTAATACACTACAATCCAACTAATACTCTACTATCCACCTAATACTCTATACAATCCACCTAATACTCTACCATCCACTAATACTCTACCATCCACCTAATACTCTATACAATCCACCTAATACTCTACCATCCACCTTATACTCTACCATCCACTATTACTCTACCATCCATCTAATACTCTACCATCCACCGTATACTCTACCATCCATCTAATACTCTACAATCCACCTAATACTCTACCATCCACCTAATACTCTACCATCCACCTAATACTCTACCATCCACCTAATACTCTACCATTCTACCATCCACCTAATACTCTACCATCCACCTAATACTCTACCATCCACCTAATACTCTACCATCCACCTAATACTCTACCATCCAATAATACTCTACCATCCAATAATACTCTACCATCCACCTAATACTCTACCATCCACCTAATACTCTACCATCCACCTAATACTCTTCCATCCAACCTTCAATCCGCAGCACTACCATTCTAAAATCTTCCCATGATGCATTCCATCATCCGTCAATTTCATCGTTCTTTTCCTCACTCTTACGTCTATCAATCAATGCGGGCGGACGATAGAATGGTTGGACGGTTCTTTTAGGCATAGCATGTTCCTAAGAACATTTTTAGAACCACTAAGACGTTATTTCGTTTTATTTTATTTCATTTTACGGGCGCGGATGTTGGAAGTAATGCTTATAAACACCGAGGACAGGACGAGGGTGTAGTTTAATTCAATAATGACTCGCGGCTGGATTTAAGCACAGTTCACGTCATCATGCCCGCGCTCCTGGCTGGACAAACGTCAATGCTGTGAGATGATATATCTTTGGGGGGGGGGGGGGGGGGTGGAGCTAAACTGTGTGCAGTAACACAGACCCACGGGCAGCATATCTTAGGGAGTTTGAAATTTACAAGGTAAAAGCCGTATTGCTTTGGGCTTGACATATTGCTTGGTCCACGTTTTGCTTGGGGCTTGACTTTATGCTTGGGTTTGACGTATTGCTTAGGCTTGAGGAATTGCCTGGGGCTTGACGTATTGACTGGGGCTTGAGGAATTGCCTGGGGCTTAACGTATTGACTGGGGCTTGACGTATTGACTGGGGCTTGATGAATTGCCTGGGGCTTGACATATAGACTGGGGCTTGATGAATTGCCTGGGGCTGGAGGAATCGCCTGGGGCTTGACGTATTGCTTGTAGCTTGACTTAATGATTAGGGCTTGACCTATTGCTTGGGGGTTGACTTAATGTTCGGGGTTGACGTATTGCTTGGGGGTTGACTTAATGATTGGGGTTAACGTATTGCTTGGGGGTTGACTTAATGATTGGGGACAACGTATTGCTTGGGGGTTGACTTAATGCTTGGGGTTAGCGTATTGCTTGGGGCTTGATGTCCACATGGAAGACGTATCGTTTTCCGAGCAGCAGATGGGGTATGGCATAGAATAATGTTAATAATACTTTACACAAAGAAACTATTGGGTATCACCTCATGTGGGATTCATCATCTTTCAGTAAAGCCATTCATACAAGACTTTAGGGTCATGTATACGTTATATTTTATGTAACATCAACATAATAAAATTAATAAACTTGATTCGTGGAGCAGGATCCATCCAGTGTTCCCTTTAAGCTGCGCGTCGGCGCAGATATCTGACCAACGCCGCGTAGCAGTTTTAGATCATCGCGCGGCATCTTTTGTAAAATTTTACACTAAAAATTTAAATCTATTTAATTTAAGCACACGAGTTATTTTTCTTTGCGCACCGACCAACAAATCTTAAAGGGAGCATTGCTCGATCTACATAATAACAGTAGTCACCGTGATTCGGCGACCAAAATGGTGCCATAAAGAAAACACTGCTACAAGCCTCATTAAGGGATACCAAGTTTACCACATCGGTTGTTCCATAATCCCACCAATTCCTGCCACCTCCATCATTGACACGCCTTTAACACAGCTCATTACCAGGTAGATCACAGCCGAGAACCACCCTCCTCCCGCCCCCACCCCACATACTCACATCATCCTATCATGTCGTGCCCCTTGAAGCGCTTAAATACATCATTACCAGGGGCGGACCATCGATCCGTCTAATAATGGTGCCCGAAAAACTTTGTCTGGATGCGATGGGCAGCTAACCGTTGAGGTGACCTCCTTGCTCAACCTTGCTTATCCCCTCCCCCCCCCCTTCTTCCTATACATTGTCTGGCACAGTCATCTCCCATCAGATTCATATCTAAACAAGAAACAACGATTCTACCACGTGACCATCCATCACAACTTCTCTTATCTGCAAACACAAATATACAAGTAGCCTCTTTTTGGAATGTTCAAATAATGGGGTCAAGGCCGCTCTGAAGTACAACTGATGTCCGCTTTTCTTATGTCTGCAAGTACACAGATGAAGATGATGTATATCCCAGAATTTTATTTTTTTTTTAGATTGAGACACTGCTACTATACAGTTTATTTTATACCCAAATTGTGGATTTTTTTTAAGTTAGAGAGGACCGGAAATTGATCTTCTAAATAATTCTATAGTTTATGTAACCGATAATTTGTCATAGTTTTGCTTCTAGCATGGGGCAGTTCAACTTTTAAGCAATAGCGTTAATCGTGATGAATGGATATTAAATATGTAGTACTACGCTTCTAAAAAGTCTGCCCTTTTTATTACATAAGGCCAGGGTGTCTGAAGTCCGGCCAGTCATCTAAATTTGGCCTAATTTTCACATTTTTAATGGCCAGCGGTCTCATCTGAAATAATACATTGACGTGTGAATTTTTGCAGTAACTGCGACGTTGTGTTTACAGAAAAGCCGACATTATGCGCTGTGTTGAGTGCGAGATCGATAAAAGTTTTATTTGCTGACATAGAATATCTGGACTTAAAATGGGCCCCCATATCTAAAATAGATTACGACCTTTTAAATTCTAAATCCGAAACTGCCCTTTGTAGCAAAAGATTTTAGTAATGCTTCTCAGCATAAGTAAAGAAGTAACATCTAACAATTCAAAACGTTTAGTTATTATAAACTATAATGTAAGTCCTGTCAAGCACATCAAGTTGACTCAAGATGATGTAGAATTAATAAACATCCGTTGGATTATTACGTCCAAACAGACCTCCCTAATGACGGCGTTTCTCTCATTACATAAACCTAGCAAATCATCGTTTGACAAAAGCAAACAGCGGTGAGCCCCTCACGACACGCGGCCTTTCAATTTCCGCCACTAAATCTCTTGCTCCGGGAATTATTCATTCATCTTGGTTCGCATTTCCCTCGAACGTCTGGCATCCACGAGCGCAAACAACTTGTGAAGAGAGTGCATGCGAATGTGGACAAACCGAGACGTAGACGAGGACACGGCGAGGGCATCTGGCGTTTGCAAGCCAACGAGTTTCAAAAAGATTCACAGCACGCTGACATATGGAGGAGGTTTACAAATAAATACTGTAACGGGAATGTGTGTGGGTGTTTTGGAGCGTGTGGGTTAGTGTGTGTGTGTGGGGGGTGAAGATGCTGTAATGAGAGATGCACGTGATCAAACAATAATATTATTGACGTGACGTGAAGGGAGCGCGGCGATCAGGGGCATATCAATTTAAGTGTGTGTTTGGTCGGCGTTTGTCCCCGTTCGTGTTGAGGCGTAGTTGCTCTACGCTCCGTTAAATGCGGCAGCGAAAGCGAAAGGAGCTTGGAGTGGTACTCATTCTAGAAGTATTTCGTTGCCTTTCACCGTACGTAGTCTACACACTTGAAGTGGTTATGGCTAGTTGATTTCTTCCACAATGTCATGACAAATTTAATGTATTATTTATAACTAGAGTTGATAACGTCTAATTTAAATTTAATCGTTACATTTTGAAAAAAAATTAATGACTAATTTAATGAATTAATCGTTAATTTCGATTGAAGCCAAACTTCTCAAATGAAGTAACAAAAATAGGTAATTGACATATTTTGTATTACTGAGTTATTTCCCAAGTCTCAAAGACATAGGAATATAATATTTTGAACTTTTTAAACTGCTATGGACTGTTGTACTATGTTCATCAGCGATACAGATCCTGCGATCTGGGCTCTTATATTGTTTATTTATTATTATTCTAAATAAATTTTTTTTAAATATTATATATAATTTTAAAATTTCAATCAAATTTTTATCGATTAAAAGTATTTAATCAAAAATATTTTAACGATTAATTTATCATCGTTAATTTGCGCAGCCATATTTATAACATGACATGCCGAAGTAAACTAATTTTCCTTTATATGAACCAGCAGTAAGTCAACGTCAAATTACTTTCATGCGACCAGGTAAGAATTAACGTCTTCCATTTAACCTCATTGAATGCCGTTGAGAAGGTTAATGACTCATGAATCAATCCAAGATAAATGAAGCAGACGTGCAAAAACTTAGAAAGCCTCGGACACACCTGTGTGATTAAATGGAGGGAGGCGAGTGAATGTAGTGGCGGTCTTTGTAAACAATCACGGATGTGTTACGAGCACTTGATAACAATCATACACATCGCAAGTTATTGTCAACAAATCCCAGGAACGAGTCAGTGCCGTTTGGTCGCCTTAACTGAAATGACGTCACCGACTTGACATCATCGACATGATGCATGATTACTGATATGAGACATCATCATTGCCTTGACACATCCTCAATTTACATGGCATATTATCACTGAATGACACATCATTGCTGACATGACACATCGTCGATGACATGGCATATTATCACTGAATGACACATCGTTGATGACATGACACATCGTCAATGACATGACACAACGTCAAATGTATGACACATTGTCAATGACATGACACATAATCCCTGACATGACACATCATCAATGACATGCCAAAACATCACTGACAAAAGTCAATAATCATAACAAGCCAGAATCTATTTCTTCTTCTTGACTTTTTTTTCCCACCCCATTCGCTCGCGGCATCATCAGTCTGTCTCTCTAGCACTCGCCAAAGCGATAAGATTGTGGGGCGGGGGGGGGGGATATTTCCCCACGGAGTATTGACGATTCGTTGAGTTGATATAATACATGCTCACAACATGATCTTTTCGAGTCCCCATGGCCCCATGTGTTAACAGAATGGATTTATCTCTGTCTTGCGAACACTTTCCGTTCCAAATGTTTCACTGTTGACGGAATGAATGCTGTTGAAAGCGAAGTCGATGTACGTTTAAAGAATTTTTTGTGCCTCTAAAGCAGGAGTCGGGAAACTTTTTGTGTGAGAGAGCCATAAACACCGCATATTTTTGTATGAGAGAGCCATAGACACCACATATTTTTGTATGAGAGAGCCATAAACACCACATATTTTTGTATGAGAGAGCCATAAACACCACATATTTTGTGTGAGAGAGCCATAAACACCACATATTTTTGTATGAGAGAGCCATAAACACCACATATTTTTGTATGAGAGAGCCATAAACACCACATATTTTTGTACGAGAGCCATAAACACCACATATTTTGAAAAATGATTCTTTGAGAGCCATGCAATATGCTTCTAATTTCCAGTAAATAAGTGCATTTTATGTAATTTCAAGACTACAAGTACAATACTTGTAATTATTTCTCTGAATTCTTTTCAATTACATTGTTATGCTGTTTTTTAATAGCAATTAATTTGTAGATCAAAGTAGTTTGAATAAACTTTAAAAAAAAAAATATAATGGAACATTTGTTTGAGAGCCACATATGGCTCGCGAGCTATGGCTTCTCGACATGACATCCAGCACCACAACCTGCATGAGATTCAGCACCACAACATGCACCATATCCGGCACCACAACCTGCATAACTTCCAGCACAACAACCTGCACCATATCCAGACCACATCCAGCACCACAACCAGCACCATATCTAGACCACATCCAGCACCACAACCTGCATGACATCCAGCACCAAAACCTGCATTACACCCAGCACCACACCATGCACCACAACCAGCACCACATTCTGCCCGACATCCAGCACCACAACCTGCAGCACTTCCAGCACCACACCCATTACCCCACCCAGCACCACATTCAGCACCACATCCAGCACCATATCCAGCACCACAACCTGCACCACAACCTGCAGCACTTCCGACACTACGATTAACTATTTCCGAATAACGCGCTCGACATGTAATATGAACAATTTATCAGGGCCACGCCTTTTGCCGCTCCTTGAATTCCGCGGCTCGCTCGAGATACAAAATCATGCACATCAATCTCGATAAAAATAGAGCAAGCAATCTCTTTAAATGAATGCACACCAATCTCGCTGAAGTCCTCCACACATGGGTAAAAACATGCACATCAATTTCGCTAAAAACATGCACATCGATTTCGCTAAAAACATGCACACAAACCCAGAGAACCCAGAGCTTACGCGAAATGAACGCAGCCATTAAAAACGTTCCTAGAGAATAATTTAATGGCCCAAAGTGTGTGTTGGTCAGAGCTACATGACCACACTTTGTGTTGGTGTTGTTTGATAACAACTTGTCGGTAGTGACTTATTGTTCACCGGTATCTTGTATCATACAACTTGTATGTATCATATCTTGTATCATACAACTTGTATGTCTCCAGACGGATTATAAGCTTCTCGTTACAACGTGTAACTTGTGCTTTTCCTATTTGTCCAGCTAAACACAAGCGACGCCCCGCCCCCCTTGATGGCGGGCATTGTCCAGCTAAACACAAGCGACGCCCCCCTGATGGCGGCCCGGGTCCAGCTAAACACAAGCGACGCCCCGCCCACCTTGATGGCGGGCATTGTCCAGCTAAACACAAGCGACGCCCCCCTGATGGCGGGCATTGTCCAGCTAAACACAAGCGGCGGCCCCCTGATGGCGGCCCTGGTCCAGCTAAACACAAGCGACGCCCCTACCCCACCCCCTATGGCGGAGATGTAAGCTTGGGATAGACCACATCTTTGTTTTTGAGGAAACATCGGCGAAGACTTGGCGCAGTTTGACCTCAAGTTCCATAACTCTATTGTTTGTTTTATGTTCCATAACTCTATTGTTTATTTAAAGTTCCATAACTATTGTTTGTTGTTTTCATAAAATTTTATTATAATAATTATATTTGTTAAGCGCTGATGTTGACATTTGTTTGAATATCAATCAATTTAACTTTGAGTTGATTCAATGTCGCTTATTATTTCAATCACTCAGGTTTGATTGTCTCATATTTTCGTTTTTTAATTATTTTTTTCAACATTCCTTTTACCCTAAGAAACTACTAATTGAAAGATAAACGTGAAATGAATCGTTCCAGTAATGTGCTCTTGTGCAAATGTCAGAGGCGTTTTTATTCCCCTTTTCGATGCCACGAGAATAAATCACAGGATTGGACGCATCGAGGCGACGTCGAGAGCCATAAATAATTTGTCACATAGGACACATATGAATGGGAAGACAGGAAGAACTTATACGGGCTGATGAGTTGTGGGAGTGAACGAGGGGAGGGCACGCGCGAGGCATGAATAGGCCGGAAGGAGAGAGAGAGAAAGATGGATAGAGAGTGAAAGAGAGAAGAAAGGAGGGGGAGAGATCGATAGATACATATTCTTTACGAAGCAAATTATGTGGTCAGCTTGGGATGTCTTGTAACGTGTGGAGGAAACTCAACAACCCCCTCCCCTCCCCACCCACAACGTTTCCGATGAGGACACAGGGGCGTGGTGTGAGTTACAGAAAAATAAAATTCAAGTATGGGGAAAGTAAAATGATATACACAAATAAAACTCATGAACACAGACAAGAAATCATAGTAGTCTGTCATTAGAGATGGGGATTCGTTGCTGAGTCTTAAGGAGTAAGGGAAGTAATGCATTCATATTTAAAAAAAAAAAATAATAATAAAAAGGGGCACAATCCTTACATCAAGCGAGACAACCCTACCAACAAGGAGAGACAACCCTAACAACAAGGGAGACCACCCTAACAACAAGGGAAGACAACCCTTACAACCAGAGCGATAACCCTTGCAACAAGGTAGACAACCCTTACATCAAGCGTGACAACTCAACTATGAAGTTCAGAAAGTGTAGTGGAAAAAAGGGCGGGGAGGGTGGAGGAAAGGGAGAGCTATGAAACGCCAAAACTCGCCAACAAGATAATAGCTTGATTGGCTTGATCCCTCTAAGGCCCCACCAATCATCGCATCCTTGGTCATGACGGCTGACCACATATTCATCTCATTCGTCCCTTGTACTGCTTACTTGTCAACATCTGACCAAACAATCTTATCCCCACCCTTTCCATACCCATTTATTAATAATAAAAAAAAAAAACTATGCTGGCGGTTATATGTTGGACTTGGATCAGTACTTTGAGGAGATCAAAAAGCGCTCTCTGTCAATCCTCGAGCATCATAGAATCCACGAGTCGACTAAACGTAAAATGCAAGTCAAACCCTTGATTTATTCAAGCTGGAAAAGAAAATATTTGATTTTAAATAGTGAAAATAACCCGGTACTTTCAGTTTCAGGCCAGCGAGATTTATTCTTTGGGTGATGTCAAGATTTCTTCAGTCTGTCTGTATTAGTATAGGCTATACGCCTTCAAAGTTTACTGGGTGATGTCGGCCTACACCTTCAAAGTTTTTTGGATGATGTCGGCCTACGTCATCAAAGTTTACTGAGTGATGTCAGCCTACGTCTTCAATGTTTACTGGGTGATGTCGGCCTACGCCTTCATAGTTTACTGGGTGATGTCGACCTACGCCTTCATAGTTTACTGGGTGATGTCGACCTACGCCTTCATAGTTTACTGGGTGATGTCGGCCTACGCCTTCACTGTTTACTGAGTGATGTCAGCCTACGCCTTCACTGTTTACTGGGTGATGTCAGCCTACGTCTTCAATGTTTACTGAGTGATGTCGGCCTACGTCTTCAATGTTTACTGAGTGATGTCGGCCTACGTCTTCAATGTTTACTGAGTGATGTCGGCCTACGTCTTCAAAGTTTGCTGGGTGATGTCGGCCTACGTCTTCAAAGTTTGCTGGGTGATGTCGGCCTACGCCTTCAATGCTTACTGAGTGATGTCGGCCTACGTCTTCAATGTTTGCTGGGTGATGTCGGCCTACGTCTTCAATGTTTACTGAGTGATGTCGGCCTACGTCTTCAATGTTTAATGAGTGATGTCGGCCTACGTCTTCAAAGTTTGCTGGGTGATGTCGGCCTACGTCTTCAAAGTTTGCTGGGTGATGTCGGCCTACGCCTTCAATGCTTACTGAGTGATGTCGGCCTACGTCTTCAATGTTTGCTGGGTGATGTCGGCCTACGCCTTCCGAGTTTACTGCGTGGTGTCGCCTACGCCTTCAATTACTAAGTGACGTCGGCCTACGCCTTCAAAGTTTACTGGGTGATGTCGGCCTACGGCTTCTAAGTTTACCGGTTCACATCGGCCTACGCCTTCAATTACTAAGTGATGTCGGGCTACGCCTCCAAAGTTTACTGGGTGATGTCGGCCTACGTCTTTAAAATTAACTGGGTGATGTCGGCCTACGTCTTCAATATAAAAATTGGTTATGTCGGCCTACGTCTTCAATATTAACTGGGTGATGTCGGCCTACGTCATCAATATTAACTGGGTGATGTCGGCCTACGTCATCAATATTAACTGGATGATGTCGGCCTACGTCTTCAATATTAACTGGGTGATGTCGGCCTACGTCATCAATATTAACTGGGTGATGTCGGCCTACGTCATCAATATTAACTGGGTGATGTAGGCCTACGTCATTAATATTAACTGGGTGATGTAGGCCTACGTCATCAATATTGACTGGGTGATGTAGGCCTACGTCATTAATATTAACTGGGTGATGTCGGCCTACGTCATCAATATTAACTGGGTGATGTCGGCCTACGTCATCAATATTAACTGGGTGATGTCGGCCCACGTTATCAATATTAACTGGGTGATGTAGGCCTACGTCATTAATATTAACTGGGTGATGTAGGCCTACGTCATCAATATTAACTGGGTGATGTAGGCCTACGTCATCAATATTAACTGGGTGATGTCGGCCTACGTCGTGAACGTTCAATGATTGACGTTGTCCACGTGATTCACTAACCAACTCGTGTAAACAGATGCTGACCTCAGTCACAACTTAACTCCGACAGATAACACATTGTGATCTTGATAGCAGCAGCCTCTCCTTAAAACTACCTGTGATCAACTACCTGTGACCAACTACCTGTGATCATCTACCTGTGACCAACTACCTGTGACCAACTACCTGTGACCAACGACCTGTGACCAACTACCTGTGACCAACGACCTGTGACCAACGACCTGTGACCAACTACCTGTGACCAACTACCTGTGACCAACTACCTGTGATCAACGACCTCTGACCAACTACCTGTGACCAACTACCTGTGACCAACTACCTGTGACCAACTACCTGTCCAACTACCTGTGACCAACTACCTGTGACCAACTACCTGTGACCAACTACCTGTGACCAACGACCTCTGACCAACTACCTGTGACCAGACGTACACACCGGTATCAAGGTTGTATAAATATATAAATTGGTGCTGAAATCAAAACTGCGAATTTATCATTTAGCCGAGGAATAAAAAAAATTAAATAATTTAAATTAAAAAAAACAACAACATTCCAAGAGGTACTTGCAGGAAAGAGATAGAGGAGGTAGTAGCAAGAGGCGTGTTGTTGCGTTGACATTCTATGAGCATGAGAGAAGTCTTGACTGAGTATGAAACACGTGATTTGTGCTGTGAAAGGAATTCGTGCGTGGTCGTGAACTGAGAGAGAAGCAGAGATGGACAGACGGGAGGGGGAGATAAAATGAAAGACGGGGGAGGAAGAGAGGGGGTGAAGGGAGAGAGAGACAGAAGAAAAAAAAAAGGGGGGGGGGGACACAGAAAAAGAGAAGAAGTTTTTTTTCGGGTCAAAATTTAGCAACATTCTCCCATCTGATAACAATACTTTCGTAACCTTAACACTGAATAGTAGAACATCGTGATCACTAAAGGTGTATCAAAATGGATATTTTGTATTGAGAACTACAACAACCACCACAACAAGACAGACACAAAAAACACGCCACTGGATCAAAGGCCTTCAAGCCGGTTGAGAGCTCGTAAAGATGCGCTCTGATCGATGAGGCAACGACCTCGACCTTGGACTCGTTCAACCAACGTTGCGGGAAGGGATCCTGTAAAATACTGCATAACGGCACGCGGCGAGCACGGAATAAAGCGGCATCACCTGTTCCTGTTACACCTGCTGTATCAATAGCGTTGTTACCTGTTGCCGGTAGGTGTGCGAGAAAATGAAGCACATTAAAAAAATATATACTTTAAGTTCTCCGGAGCCGTTGAATAATGATAGATTCGGATTATCGACGTGTGGAAAACAAGATATTATTGGAAACATAAAGTAAAATATTATAGGTCAAACATCAATCTTTATATATCTGATTTACCAGGACAAGCACAAGACGAGTGCAAATAAGCATTACGAATGACCTTCGCTAGGGTCGACCAATCACAGTTATGGCTGGCTAGCTAAGGTGGTGCAGGGTGGAGGGCAGGCAGCTAACCGCAGCGGGCATGTGCTGAGACAAACAATGCGTCGGCGGTCGCTTCTCCAAAGTTCACTCACATTGTTTTGATTTCTTCGTTCTGTAGTTTGTGTCCGTTCTTTCCCCACTTTTCTACGCATTATCTACCAGCAAGAATGCGGCGTATACTACGCCGCGGGTGATGTCGAGTCAATTATATAAATATAAGTTTAAAGAAATAACTTTTAGAAGAAATAATTTTTAAAGGAAAGGAAAACTTCTGAAGGGAGACTAGCCAATGAACTTCTACAATATTTGTGCAACTATAAATAATACTGAACAACATTAATAATTATAATAATAAATTATTATTCATTAATTTTAAAATGTCCAATTTTTTAATGTGAATACATGTATTTCTTTTCATGTGTGGTCTTTTTTTTTAAATGAACAATACATTAGTTGGAAACCGTGCGAAATTTTTAGTTTTTAAATACGAGGCGACTGGTATGTGCTTGTATAGCGTCGTCTCACTTAGTCCCGATGTTTGGCCCCTTAAGTCACACACACTTAGTCCCAAAATGTGGGACATTAGGTCATACACACTTAGTCCCTAAATGTGGGACATTAGGTCACACACACTTAGTCCCAAGACGTGGGACATTAGGTCATACACACTTAGTCCAAACACTTGGGACATTAGGTCACACACACTTAGTCCAAACACTTGGGACATTAGGTCACCCACACTTAGTCCAAACACTTGGGACATTAGGTCACGCACACTTAGTCCCAAGACTTGGGACATTTACGTCATACACACTTAGTCCCAAGATGTGGGACATTAGGTCATACACACTTAGTCCCAAAACTTGGGACGATTACGTCACACACACTTAGTCCCAAGACGTGGAACATTAGGTCAAGCACACTTAGTCCCAACACTTGGACCATTAGGTAACGCACATGAATATTCATTTCTCGTCTACGACTGCTCTAGCACCAACACTGGTAAAGCAAAATCGGTTTAATTTGACCAGTTTCCACCGTGGCTACTCACGACATCTCCAAGGCAAGGCAATCTCTGGGAGGCTGGGGCAGGGCGTGGGGTAGGGACCCTATTTCAACCATCGGGAAATCGATACTTGGAAATCAGAGATACCGATTACGATACCCCGAGTGAGAAGATTTGGCGCCAATAGGCGTAATAAAAGACAGCGGGAAATTATTTGCAGCTGAGTTGGGGGAAATTGGAGAATTAAGATTAGGCTGGCAGGTTTGGATAATGATTTACAGCAAGGGAACTAACAGGTGTCCCGGAGAATGGGGACCAAAGATACAGCAAGGGAACTAACAGATGTCCAGGAGAATGAACACCAAGAATACAGCAAGGGAACTAATAGATGTTCCGGAAAATGAACATGAAAGATACAGCAAGGGAACTAACAGATGTCCCGGAGAATGAACACCAAAGAAACACCAAGGGATCAAACGTGTGTCCCGAGGAACGATGACCAAAGAAGGTGGTGATGTTTAAAGGTTCATCACGATAGTTTCGGTAATGACTTTTGTTTAAAAATCGGATTTGCCTTTTCATGGGTCCACGAGATGTTGGTTTGGATGAGTTGTGGTCCAAGACCGTAGCCATTGGGACAATCGATGGAGATAGATGGTAAAAACCAATGCTAGGTGGTCACACACCGGGATCAAAGTGTTTAAACACCGGAGCTATATGGTCAAACACCTATGTTAGTAGTTTAAACATCGGAGGATGTGGTCCAACACCAGAGCTAGATGGTCGAACACCAGAGCTAGGTGGTCAAACACCAGGGCTAGGTTGTCAAACACCTGGGCAAGGTGGTCAAACACCAGGGCTAGGTGGTCAAACACCAGGGCTAGGTGGTCAAACACCAGAGCTAGGTGGTCAAACACCAAAGCTAGGTGATCAAACACAAGAGCTAGGTGGTCAAACACCAGAGCTAGGTGGTCAAACACCAGGGCTAGGTAGTCAAACACCAGGGCTAGGTGGTCAAACACAAGAGCTAGGTGGTCAAACACAAGAGCTAGGTGGTCAAACACCAGAGCTAGGTGGTCAAACACCAGAGCTAGGTGGTCAAACACCAGGGCTAGGTAGTCAAACACCAGGGCTGGGTGGTCAAACACCAGAGCTATGTGGTCAAACACCAGAGATAGGTGGTCCAACACCAGAGGCGTGTTCAAACACCAGAGCTAGGTGGTTAAACACCAGAGCTAGATAGTAAAACACCAGAGCTATACATATGTGGTCAATAACCTAACATGTAAAAATTGTGAATTTCGGTGGCTAAAGAATTTCACTTATGCAATGTTATTATTTCAAGGAATCCGTGTTACAAACAAAAGTTGGTGGGTGCATGTCAAGTCAGACACGAGATGTCATCACTATTTGATGTCATATTTCCAATGACACCGTGGCACCCCCCCCCCGTTCACGTCTCAACATCTTCCCCCTGGCTATTTCAGTAACAGCAGGACACTGGAGCCCTTAACGAGTGCCGCCTTAAATAAAGACCCTGTCAAACGAGACGGAAGTTCATTGTTTTGAGTAGAAATGAGATTCATGTGTTGAGCTTGTGTTTTTTCCCCTATCAACCATGCGCTGATTTTTTCCCCTTCGCCAGGATGGTCTCCCCTCTTCTCGAGTCGATACCGATGGCCTCCCTTGGCCCATTCTGGGATCTAGGTAACGTTCTTGGATACAGGCGGGTTGCGTGGCTGGAAGTGTTGTAATGGCAGAGTTGTCGGCAACGGTTGGGATGGTTGTTAAGTTTTAGATGGTTGCAATTTTTGTGGGTTTTCAATTTAAAAGAACAACAACAAAAATTTATCATCATCATCATTTTGACGAAAATCTTTTGTGTGCGTTGAGGCATCTTAACCAACGAATGCGGTAACTGAACAAAAAATATGATAAAATAAAATAAAAATCAATCCATAATAGTTCCAGAAATTTTAGAAGTTTAGTTTAAGAGAGAAAAATATTTCTCGAACTTAAATAAATTGACCCATTTCGTAACAATACTTCACGCTTGGAGACATTGCTGCAAGAAACTGAGATGTATAGCCTGAAAGGGTAGAAACCCGAAGGGCTAGTAGCCCCATCCAAAGGGTAGTGACCCGAAAGGGTAGTAACCCCAAAGGGTAGTGACCCGAAAGGGTAGTAACCCCAAAGGGTAGTAACCCCAAAGGGTAGTAACCCCAAAGGGTAATACCCCAAAGGGTAGTGACCCGAAAGGGTAGTAACCCCAAAGGGTAGTAACCCCAAAGGGTAGTAACCCCAAAGGGTAGTAACCCCAAAGGGTAGTGACCCGAAAGGGTGGTGACCCGAAAGGGTAGTAACCCCAAAGGGTAGTAACCCGAAAGGGTAGTAACCCGAAAGGGTAGTAGCCCGAAAGTGTAGTAACCCGTTGGGACAAGAGCCAACAGGACATGAACTTAAATGTATTCAAAAGAGGACGACCGAACTCAAAGTTGCTCGGAAGTGAAACACAGCAGAGAGGGTGGTGGTGGTGGGGGGGGGGAGAATTGGTGGGTGCCTTCAATAAAGTCATTTGCTACTACAGCAGTAGTTTGGTTGTCCGATTGAGTCGAACAATATGAACAGAAACAATAGTTCAAAAGGATGCTCTAAAGTTCAAAGAATCGCACGGTAAACATGTCTCACGTGCAGACACAAGGCATTCGGGCCTCGCAATGACATCGGCGTCGCTGACCTAATTATAAAGGCCATTAAAGGAATCTGTGACAGCCCGGGCTAAAATCAAACTTCTGTACACCGTTCTTCCATCAGCGGACCACCCCCCCCCCCACACACACAGACACATAGCATTCTTTTTTTCTTTCCATCGCGGTGTAATCGTTAGCAACCTGGTGCCACTTGCGCCAATAGAAGACAAGTATTTGATATTAAGCCGCCATTATCTAGCCAATTAGAGTTGTCGTCCTCCAATGAACCGCGGAAATGAAGAAATTTAGTTTACAATGACCAGTGGCCAAGCAGGTTGGACAGTAGGCTCCAGTAGCTACTTCTATAATTTGTTATGTATGTGTGTATTTTTGAGGGGCGTTCCCCACTCTCAAAAAAAAAACAAAAAAAAACAACCAAAAAAAAACAACAGTTTGTTGTTATTGGGGACGGGAGAAATCTTGACCTCCGACCCTGACCCGGCTACGACTCTGACAAATAAGTTTCAAAATTGTCTTCTCATGTGAACTAACAGTTTATAACACACACACACACAAAATATTTTTTAAAAACACACACAAATAAAAATGTTCATCGTTTCTTGGAATCCACTTTAAATTGATGTGTTGAAAAGTATTCCACAAGAATGTTCCTCGCCCACAACAAAATACAGATCCATAGACCACCACCCTGTAAGATTAAGTTAGAGTCGGTAAAATATAATTAAAAATAAAATATCACAAAAAGTCCCAGGTTTTTCGGGCCCCGCCCCACGTGTCTAGGGTCCAGGTCATAAATAGACGGGTTTCTGCAAGGGTTAATTAGTGGGCTCTTAGGGCGAATTCGATCTGGCTATCTGGCATAGGGTTGGTTTCAGTTTAGCTGTGTGGGTGGGGGCATGTGTGGGTGGATACAGTGTAAAGGGTGGGTGGGTACGGTGTGAAGCGTGAGTGGGGCATGTGTAGTTGGGACATGTGTGAGTGGGGCGTGTGTGGGAGGAGACGGTGTAAGGGGTGTGTGGGTGGGTACGGTGTGTAGCGTGTGAGTGGGGCATGTGTGAGTGGGGCGTGTGTGGGTTTGGCGTGTATGAGTGGGTATGTGTGAGTGGTGCGTATGTGAGTGTGGGTGTGTGGGTGGAACGTGTGTGGGTGGGGGTGTGTATGAGTGGGTGTGTGTAAGGGTGGGTCGTACATGAGTGGTTGTGTGTGTGAGTGGCGCGTGAGTGGGTGTGTGTGAGTTAGGTGTGTATGAGAGTGTCGTAAGTGAGTGGGTGTGTATGATTGGGGCGTGTATGAGTGTTACGTGTGTGGGTGGGGCGTGTATGATTTCGTGTGTGTGATTGGGGCGTGTATGAGTGGTGCGTGGACGGGTGTGTTGTATTGGGGGGGAGGATTAAACTACTGGCCCCGGACATCACTCTATGAGATCGATACATTCCCTCAACCTTTGAAGGACCGGAGCATGGAAATTACCAATACAGGTAGATGCATATGAGCGTTTGAGACCTGGGGAAATCTTTTTTAAAAAAAAAGCTTCTTTATAGCATGATTATTGGTCAATGGGTCGCATGATGAAGATAAAATTAGTAAATGATTCCAAATTTTTAAGGACGGGAAGCCTTGGCCAACAGCCACATATCAAGCTTAACAAATAAATAAATTATTTAAAATAGTACAATGTAATTCAGAACCAAACAAGATAAAATGCCTTGTCCACGCCTCAAATTAAGTGGGTTATCACAATGTTAGTGGCGGGTTATCACAATGTTAGTGGCGGGTTATCACAATGTTAGTGGGGGGTTATCACAATGTTAGTGGCAGGTTATCACAATGTTAGTGGCGGGTTATCACAATGTTAGTGGCGGTTTATCACAATGTTAGTGGCGGGTTATCACAGTGTTAGTGGCAATAAAAATACAGATGTAGAATAATTTCACTCCTGAGCATCTTGTAGAGGCGTACGAAAACACTACACTATCATTAACGAAAACTGAAAAAAATTACAATGAGGTTAATTTCATTGATGAAAACATTACAATGAAATTATTGAAACATCACAATGGCTTTAATGAAAATATTACAATTACTTTATGGAAACATTTCGGTTTTCTGTAGACTAAAGAACCAGAATAAAGAAATGTGCCCGAACTAAGTTAACTTAAGCTACAACTAGGAAAACTGCTTCACTCGCCCAAAAATGTACCTTTGAAATAGGTCTTAAAAGATGGAATTTACTTGCATGCTTAAAACATCATGTTGGTGTTTGGTCGGCAAGCTTAGAAAAAAATGTTTGGTCGACCAGCCAACCAATGGTCGTGTGGTGATGAGCCCAGCGGTTCCACTGTCAATGTCCCGAATACTCTGATGTCATGGTTTTGAAAAGTTAAACCCACATTTCAGATATTCACAAGTTAAACCTACACTTCGGATAGGACAAGTTAAACATACTATAATGATTGATGACACTCATCGCATCATTCTTGCAATACAACCCAAGAAAAGTTGGGTAACTGGGTCTAACTGGGGGAAATGTCCATTGTTTTCTCTTTATAGCAGAAACTTATCGTTTGGGACATGAGTACTCTATAGTGATCTTGGGACAAGATTTTACTATAGTGATCTTGGGACAAGATTTTACTATAGTGATCTTGGGACAAGATTTTATTATAGTGATCTTGGGACAAGATTTTACTATAGTGATCTTGGGACAAGATTTTACTATAGTGATCTTGGGACAAGATTTTACTATAGTGATCTTGGGCCAAGATTTTACTATAGTGATCTTGGGACAAGATTTTACTATAGTGATCTTGGGACAAGATTTTACTATAGTGATCTTTTTACTATAGTGATCTTGGGACAAGATTTTACTATAGTGATCTTGGGACAAGATTTTACTATAGTGATCTTGGGACAAGATTTTACAATAGTGATCTTGGGACAAGATTTTACTATAGTGATCTTGGGACAAGATTTTACTATAGTGATCTTGGGACAAGATTTTACTATAGTGATGTTGGGAAAAGATTTCACTATAGTGATGATGGGACAAGATTTCACTACAGTGATTATGGGACAAGATTTTTACTATAGTGATCATGGGACACGATTTCACTATAGTGATGATGGGACAAGATTTCACTTTAGTGTTGAGCGAATATTTAATATTTAAAAAGAACATACATTTGAAAATAGAGATACCGAATATTAGAGTAAAACTTTCTTCTACGTAATGGCATTGTTAACGCTGAATATCAAAAGTAAAAATATGGCTAATCCTCTCCTAATGAGTAGCACATACTGTTCAGAGCGAGGACCTAAGATGGATTCCCTATCGACCAATGTTATTTCCCCTTTCTGAACTGGTTAATCCCGTTAGATTACTCCGGCTCATCCCTTTTCGTCATCGTTAATCTCATCCCATACAGGCATCAATTACAACGGGGGAGGCACTCACTGGTGCATCCAACAGTTATCTTCACATTGAGTCGAGAGTTATCCACCCACAGTGACACGAGGCGGCCCTGCCAAGTCCCTTAACTCCTCCAGACGGGACATTTTGGTACGCTCAACTTGTCGATAAGGGCAGTAAGTCAGTCGACCGCTCATGATAAAAATAAATTCATTTTATTAGAGTTTTTCAGCCGACTTTCACGAGCATGGTATTTTCACATGAGTGATTCGATAAACTTGAAATAGCAAGCGATCTTGACTATATTGGGCATTTAGATATCGTTCCGCTCCAAAGACTGCGTATTATAACAGAATGTGACTTCTGTCTTAAGTAAGGGTGTACCAGATTTAGACTCTGGCTGATCCGGAATCCGGTCATTTTTACAAATAAGGCTCCGGCTTCAGCTGAATTTATCTTCATAAATCCGGCCGAATCTGGCTGGCCGTTAGAACCGTAAAAGAAATAAATTTATAATGGCTCAGGTAACTCGGGAATCAGGCCATTTTTACAAATCTGGCTCTGACTCGAGCCGGATTTGACTTCAAAAATTAGGCCCCAACCGGCTTTTGGCCAAATTTCAAAATAATTTTGAACCTGGTAATACTGGTATACCTATAGCCATAGTCTTAACACCACAATTAACAAACCGGAACAATAAACAACCATTGGGATCTATTCTCTAAAGATGCCTCTTTGAGAAAGACAACTCTCCAAGCATCATTCAACACAACCCCATTCATACACAGACTAAAACACAGTGAAAGGCATCGTGACTCTTAATAACATACCACAAGATAACTTTTATAATATATCATACGATTTCTATAACAACTTTCAAAAACAACACCACAATCAGACCTTATATCTAAACACCGAATGTCGTGTCTAAAACGCCATCAAACTTCAGGTAAGTGCCCTTGTCCATGCGCCAGCGGTGCACCACACAATGAACGACCTTATCGCGAGGCATCACAATATTCTAAAATATCCGGACGTCCAAAGCTGTAAACCGGTCAATCCTTGAGCCCCACGCTGACTCCACACAACACTGGGCTCGCAGCCCACGGGGAGGCAATTTTGTTATCTGCCAATAACTCTTATAACTGACAAACGTTATCGGTAGCATTGCCATGCGCAAAACCTTTTTTTTAAAAATTATTTTTAAAAATACCGCCACACAAATCCACAGAAATGGTAAACAAACATGGTCAAACTGAAATCATTCAGCCGATTGGACCATACGGCATGTCAGGGCTTGGGATTTTAAAGGGAAGTCATATTTCAAATCAGGACTTGATGCCAAACTTCAGCCGTACAATTTGTCAGACGAACCTGCTGCTGGCTCAAACTCAAACTCATTGGCTTTTTTCAAGGGGCGTCACTCAAGGGTGGTGCGTGTTTCTGGGGCATCAGTACTATAAACTTAGTGGGTTTCTGGGGTATCAGTACTATAAACTTAGTGTGTTTCTGGGACATCAGTACTATAAACTTAGTGTATTTGTGGGGCATCAGTATTATAAACTTAGTGTGTTTCTGGGGTACGACCGTAAAAGACGTAGCGTTTTTGGCTAACGTTTTTTGCCTACATTGTGAAAATATTAAATTTTTTTAAAACTCTAAATGTCAAAGATATATATTACAGAACTGTGATACGCGATAGCTTATCAAAAATATAACGGGTTTGAACGAAATAAAAATGTATTTTATGAAATGAAATCAAAACCTTTTTTTTCCATATAATACATGTTTATACTCGGTTAATATGAATGAAGAAACGGCAGTAAAAAATAATTTAAAAAAAATATCGGACTTTTTTTTTTAGGTGTATCATCATACACAAGATGTATCTGGTTTAAAGGAAGGTCGCTAAGGCTATGGGTGAGAAATGGCAGAGCAATGATGAGAAACAAATGAGTTCAGACAAATTAATTTGCTCCAATGAGACAACGCGCCAATGTGTTTCCAATCATTGATCTACTAGCCGGAGCCAATCCAAGAAGTCAAGGATGAAATTCTCGTTTGAGCTGTCAGCGATAATTTGGTGTCCACTGCTCAGTCCGTCTTTCTTCATGTTTAGTTTCTAACCCCTCAACTCTCCACAAGGGTACACTATCCACAAGTGCTAGTTAACCACAAGGGTACTCTACCCACAAGTGTACACTACCCACAAGGGTACACTACCCACAAATGTAAGTTAACCACAAGGGTACGCTACCCACAAGGGGACACTACTCACAAAGGTACACTACCCACAAGGGTACACAACCCACAAGGGTACACTACCCACAAGGGTACACAACCCACAAGGCTACACTACCCACAAGGGTACACTACCCACAAGGCTACACTACCCACAACGCTACACTACCCACAAGGGTACACTATCCACAAATGTAAGTTAACCACAAGGGTACGCTACCCACAAGGGGACACTACTCACAAGGGTACACTACCCAGTGTTGCACGCCCAAACAACTTTCGCCAGGCTCAGGCTTTGACCAAAACAGCAGACGAGCCACCAAAATGACCATCTCGGCGAATTACGGTTGAGCCACCAAAACGGCAGCCCTGAAAAGGTCAAGCATGCGAAAGGACAGGGGGTAACAAAGTTTGTTCCGGCCTGTAATACGTCAGAGTGGCTAGAAGCCTGGCCGGGCCCTAGTCCTCAGCCGATACTAAAATGGTCAGGTGAAGGACACTTAGGGCTAACCACGGTCGGCGGGTGAAGATGTCGTTGGGATGTTGCGTGTGGGAGGAACACATCACGCGGTTCTCAATTACTTCAAATTTTAGGGCTCCTTTCAGGTTTTCAGCACATCACGCGGTTCTCAATTACTTCAAATCTTAGGGCTCTTTTGAGGCTTTCAGCACATCACGCGGTTCTCAATTACTTTAAATATCAGGACCCATAGCAGGCTTTCAGCACATAGCGTGGTTCTCAATAACTTCAAAAATCAGGCCCTTTCCAGGATCCGCCCCCCCCCCCCGTAACAACGCTGGTTATATTGCTAAACAAATTGGCAGTCAATACGTTGTTTGTATACCCTCCAGTGTAACATTTTTACAAGTCTGATTATATGACGAAAAACATACAAGGCTTAAGGACATATAGACTATCAGAATTTTATGTATTCGAGATTGTACTCTCATAGAACTGTTATGTGTATTCGAGTTTGTACTCTCTTAGAATTGTTATGTGTATTCGAGTTTGTTTTCTCATAGAACTGTTATGTGTATTCGAGTTTGTACTCTCTTAGAATTGTTATGTGTATTCGAGTTTGTACTCTCTTAGAATTGTTGTGTGTATTCGAGTTTGTTTTCTCATAGAATTGTTATGTGTATTCGAGTTTGTACTCTCTTAGAATTGTTATGTGTATTCGAGTTTGTTTTCTCATAGAATTGTTATGTGTATTCGAGTTTGTACTCTCGTAGAACTGTTATGTGTATTCGAGTTTGTTTTCTCATAGAACTGTTATGTGTATTCGAGTTTGTACCGTCTTAGAATTGTTATGTGTATTCGATTTTGTACTCTCTTAGAACTGTTATGTGTATTCGAGTTTGTTTTCTCATAGAACTGTTATGTGTATTCGAGTTTGTACCGTCTTAGAACTGTTATGTGTATTCGAGTTTGTACTCTCTTAGAACTGTTATGTGTATTCGAGTTTGTACCGTCTTAGAATTGTTATGTGTATTCGATTTTGTACCGTCTTAGAATTGTTATGTGTATTCGAGTTTGTACCGTCTTAGAATTGTTATGTGTATTCGATTTTGTACTCTCATAGAACTGTTATGTGTACTCGGTGCTTGTCAAATCGAGAAAACCATATCAGGTTTACATATCGACAAGTTCTTTGACTTCAATCAGTCAACTTATATTCGAATCCATCTTTCATTGTTTACAACAGTTTCCTTGTCCCAACCAATACCCCTTTTTTCCCATATATTTCTAAATTCACACTACCCCATTTTGCCCAACACACCAACCTCACCTAAATCCAACCACACCCCCACTCCGACTTATCCAAACTGAGTTCTAACTAGACCTGAACTTCAGCCCCACATTCCCACATCACGTGACATCACCTAAATCATTAACTTCCGTTTAAAATTTTGTTTTCTACTCCCAAGTCTCATTAGTCTGTGACAACTTCAACCAAACATCATGCAGTTACCATAGCAACGACGATCCCTTATTTAAACTATACAAACAAAAGGGGAGCGACTCCGGTGCCAATATTTAAGTAGCTTTTGACATTTACAGGATCAGAGGACTGTTACAAGATAGAAATGGACATGCATGTTGCGTGGGAGGTTCTCAAACCGTTAACTGTAAATAAGAAGGGGTTTGGATCAAAGGTCATCATGTTTGACAAATAACTTATTTATAACACGGAGACGTGTTGACACATTCCACGACACATCTACAGTGCACACCAATTCGATTCTAGGACACAATCTATACATAATAAAATATATCATAGTCAACTTATAGTTGGCAAGTGTATCAGAAAGTTGTAAGCATTAAAAATGTCTTATTGTATCACCATAATTACGTTGCTATTTGTCCAATAACAAAAAATTCACGAAACATTAACATCGATTTTTATTTTTTAAATTTTAATTAAAACACGTTACCATTGAATCGCTGTGAAATATGGCGGGATATAGGTTGAATTATCTCTCTTCTAATTAATCAATAGACTTTTAGCAACAACATCTGTGCTAGGTATTCTATGAACATCAGAGAGATAGATTTGAACATGAGTCATGCCACTTACCATAATATATTTTATAAATTCGACGCGCTAACAGCTGTCTTATGTAGCTATCTAACGATCAGCTCCAATATGTTATCTAAATATCGAGCAATCATACCAAATGTCTTATCTAAATATCGAGCAATCAGACCAAATGTCTTATCAAAATATTGAGCAATCAGACCAAATGTTTTATCTAAATATCGAGCAATCAGACCAAATGTCTTATTTAAATATGAACCGACCAGACCCAATTTCTTATCCAAATCTAGATATAAGACCAAAAGTCTTATTTATAATATGCAGCAATCAGACCGAAGGTCTTATCTAGAAGTCTAGTGACCATAAAAATTATCTTTAATTACATATCTAGCAATGAGACCCAATGAATTATGTTATTATTTCCATATCAGATAAAATATTTTGTCTCGTCTATCACACACACACACACACACACACACACACACACACACACACACACACACNTATATATATATATATATATATATATATATATATTGGCTTCCTATTTAGATATTCAGCATTCACAGACAGAAAGTCTGGTTTAAAGAGTGGACAATCACAGACAGACAGTCTTGTCTAAAGAGTGGACGATCACGGACAGAAATTCTACAGGGTGGACAATCACAGATAGAAAGTCTACAGAGTGGTCAACCACAGACATAAAGTATACAGAATGGACAATCACATACCGAAAGTCTTGTCTACCGAATGGACAATCACAGACAGAAAGTCCACAGAATGGACAATCACAGACAGAAAGTCTAAAGAGTGGACAATCACAGACAGAAAGTCTACAGAGTGGACAATCACAGACAGAACGTCTTGTCTACAAAGTGGACAATCACAGACAGAAAGTCTTGTCTACAGAGTGGACAGTCACAAACAGAAAGTCTTGTCTACAGAGTGGAAAATCACAGACAGAAAGTCTACAGAGTGGACAATCACAGACAGAACGTCTTGTCTACAGAGTGGACAATCACAGACAGTCTTGTCTACAGAGTGGACAATCACAGACAGAAAGTCTTGTCTACAGAGTGGACAATCACAGAAAGAAAGTCTACAGAATGGACAATCACAGACAGAAAGTCTACAGAATGGACAATCACAGATAGAAAGTCTACAGAGTGGACAACCACAGACAGAAAGTCTACAGAGTGGACAATCACAGACAGAAAGTCTTGTCTACAGAATGGAAAATCACACATAGAAAGTCTACAGAGTGGACAATCACAGACAGTCTTGTCTACGGAGTGGACAATCACAGACAGAAAATCTACAGAATGGCGAGTCACAGATAGAAAGTCTACAGAGTGGACAATCACAGACAGAAAGTCTACAGAGTTGACAATCACGACAGAAAGCCTTGTCTATAGAATGGACAATTACAGATAGAAAGTCTACAGAGTGGACAGTCACAGATAGAAAGTCTACAGAGTGGACAATCACAGGCAGAAAGTCTTGTCAACAGAGTGGACAATCACAGACAGAAAGTCTACAGAGTGGACTATCACAGACAGAAAGTCTACAGAGTGGACAATCACAGACAGAACGTCTTGTCTACAGAGTGGACAATCACAGACAGAAAGTCTTGTCTAAAGAGTGGACAATCACAGACAGAAAGTCTACAGAATGGACAATCACAGACAGTCTTGTCTACAGAGTGGACAATCACAGACAGAAAGTCTACAGAATGGACAATCACAGACAGAAAGTCTTGTCTACAGAATGGACAATCACAAATAGAAAGTCTACAGAGTGGACAATCATAGACAGAAAGTCTTGTCTACAGAGTGGACAATCACAGACAGAAAGTCTTGTCTACAGAGTGGACAATCACAGACAGAAAGTCTTGTCAACAGAGTGGACAATCACAGACAGAAAATCTTGTCTACAGAGTGTGCAATCACAGAATCATCCCTAGAGAAATTATTGCCAATCCCGCCCAATGAAATCAACTTTTCCGCTTGATGATTTCTCTCAAGTTGCCCATCACGCATTCAATGCACTTCCATAATCCTGGCTTACAAATCAAACAACGATAGGGCAGATAGAATTATAATCACATCTCGGCATGGCCAACACACAGCCCAATGATGTATCCAACGTCAAGCTAATGAAATATCCAACATGCAACCAACAAAATATCTCACACCAAACAAATCACACAAGGGGACACTACCCACAAGGGTGCAATACCCAGAAGGGGACACTACCCACAAGGGTACACTACCCACAAGGGTGCAATGCCCACAAGGATACACTGCCCACAAGTAGGCCTGTCAACGGGTACCCGGGACCCGGGTACCCGTTGCCACAGATTACCCGGGTAGTAAAATTCCCCCCGGGTACCCGTGGAAATGTAACTTTAATGTCAATATTAACGGAGGCCAAACTTTGGCTCCCATTCGGCTTTTTTTTTTTTTTTTTTTTTTTTGCGAAATAATTTTTCAAATGAAAATGTTTGTTTGAAATAAATGCAGTAAATTATATCTAAGGAGAAATATCTGTCAACGGGAAATGTACTTTGATGCATCTTTTTCTCTCAACGTGAAACAGAAATCGCCAACACAAAAGGTTTTGGCGCTTTAAAAGAATCATATAGATCAGGAAAATAAAAGTCCTCAGCCAAAAATAATGATGTTAGAGATAAAAGCGGCGTTTGTTAGTAATAAAAAAATCCATTCTGTGACAGTAACTTCGCTTTGAAATACGCCGATTGATACTAGCTAATGTTGTTTATCTATCCCCCCCTCTCCTCCCTTCATTCATATAACCCACACCCCTTGCATTCGCTTGTGCTTCTTGTGTGAATTAACACGTGTTGACTTAGAAAAACTGATGTACAAGGTTGTCAGTATTTAAAGTTAATAAATTAATCAGTTACTAACAATTTCAAATGGTAAGTCGTCGGCCGTGGGGCGGGACTGCATAGAGATGAATGAGGCCGTGTTTGGTATTGTTAATAAAAACATCCCTGCTTTAAACATTAAAGTTACTTTGAAATACGCCGACATAGGATTTCCGATTGTAGACGTTGTTTATCTCCCCCTTC
>MUZC01000248.1:162444-173994 GCA_002072015.1 Radix auricularia
GGGGGGGGGGGGGGGGGGGGGGGGACGACAAAATCTCTAAGCTAAGGGAGAGGGGAGGGAGGGGAAATTTGTGTGCGCGTGTCTCCACAATCTCTTCGTTAACCTGTGCTTTCACTGACATAAATCTTTACGTGTGGGGGGTGGTGGGGGTTTGTCACCTGCATCACCTTAAATCAGATCAGCGGCGTGGTCGGAAGATGGAGTATAGGGTTACCCCCCCCCCCACGACGGGACATTGGGAAGAGAAATTAAGGAACGATGTTGGGAGAAGGGGGTCAAAAACTGGAAGAAAATTTATTGTGAAATCAAAAGTGTTCTCTGACAAAAATCTATGGTGGTCATCATATGCAGCTTGGCTGGGAATGGTATTTTCCTGTCATCATCTGCAGCTTGGCTGGGAATGGTATTTTCCTGTCATCATCTGCAGCTTGGCTGGGAATAGTATTGTCCTGTCATCATCGAAGCTAAGGTACGTGTAGAGGGACTAATACGAACATCAATTAATAAGTCACAAACGGCAATATATTTCATTTCACTCTTTAAAGCTGCTTTATATTTGAATTACGTAAACACAAAACCTTTTTAAGGGTTCTCAGAAAAAAACTTATAAAATAAAATATATCCAGTGTGTATCTCCCCAACTCCGCACACTGAATCTCCCCAACTCCCGCACACTGAACTCCGTACACTTTGCATCTCCCCAAACTCCATGTGTATCTCCATATCTCCCCAAACTCCATGTATATCTCCATATCTCCCCAAACTCCATGTATATCTCCATATCTCCCCAAACTCCATGTATATCTCCATATCTCCCCAAATTCCATGTATATCTCCATATCTCCCCAAACTCCATGTATATCTCCATATCTCCCCAAACTCCATGTATATCTCCATATCTCCCCAAACTCCATGTATATCTCCATATCTGCACAAACACCGTGTTTCTCCCCAACAACCAAGTTAATGTTACTCGAGAAAATAAATAAGATCAGAAGGTTAAAATAACTTATTTCTTGATGCATTTCATTACAATAAACTCAAATAACGGTTATGCCAAAAAGTTAGTAACACATTTCTAAGTTTAAAATAAATAATATGTAAAAACTGGGTCTCATTTCGTCAGCTATCGGGGCAATGTGTTCGGCGACCAGTAGAAAATTATTAGCATATATGAAACGGAACGACATTTTGTTGCAATGCTCCATAATATTTCACGACATTAGATCCGTAAAGGCTGATGAGTTGATTATCCAAAAATGACAGAGAAAAGAGCTGCGTGTAAAAGTTTTGAGAGTATATTCGAGTGCAACAGATTTTCCGAAATAACTGAAGCTACTTAGTTTTTAAAAAATCCTGTTAACTATATATACAGAATCACACGGCTCAAAGGAAGACCTAGGCTTAGATGTATGGAAACACAATCACACGGCTCAAAGGAAGACCTAGGCTTAGATGTATGGAAACACAATCACACAGTGAGGTTCCTTTCAGGAACTTATTGGAAACTCTTTAAATTCATAGCTATACTTTATATTATAAAATTTTCATAAAGTCATACTTTTGTTAAAGTCTATACAGTGTTCCATTTCTGTTTTGGGCCTTTTTACTGCCGGGGACAGCAGACACAACACAGAATAAAACATGTGAGGACCCTTGAGTTTCCCAACACCTTATTAGAACAGGCGGATCATCTCTGGCTCTTGAAGTGGTAGCCGACTAATGGGCTGTGAACTTTCTCAGACCACCGTCCGTCCCCCGGGAGAACCCGTACGATGCCGATGGGGAAGGCGTCTAGTGGAGCCATTTTGGCGCCTGTTCGAGCACGCCAATGACCTTCACAACGTAAACGGCCGGGTCGTCCCCCCCCCCCACAACCACCACAAGCCCCGGGGAGAACTAACAAAGTCGATCTCACAAAGGAAGAGAAGGGTTAACTAAGACAACATAACTTTGCACTATCTGTGAACAATATTATGCGGCGTATGCTACGCCGCGGGTCGCATCTTGTAAACCTATAATTAAACATGCAGCTCAGATGCAACACAACTTCTCGTTATCGTTTTAATTCTTCTTTATATAGATGGATCGAGGATATCAGAAATAATTTTTTTTAAAGATTCGAAACGGCTTTAAGGCGCCGACATATACGGCTATTGATAGACGTATTAGAGTACCCTCAACAACAAATTTCTTATATCAGATAAATTGCATACCATCATAGATTAAGTAAATGCATTATGGATATCTTCACCAAAATAAAGTAAAGTTTCACATGTCACATGATATACAGATGTCACATGATATACGCATGTCACGTGATATACGCATGCCACGTGATATATGCATGTCACATAATGTACACATGTCACATGATATACACATGTCACATGATATACGCATGTCACGTGATATACGCATGTCACATGATAAACGCATGTCACATGATATACACATGCCACATGATATACACATGTCACATGATATGCACATGTTCATATATTCGTTTTTATCTTGTAAAATTCTCACTGCGTGTTGATGGCACAAATCTTTCTTGATTTTGAGACGCCAAAAAATGTTTTGCAAGGAACAATAGTTTTATTTAATGATCCTAATGTCTGTTACATTTCACTGTCTTTCAATGTACCGACCCCAAAATGTGATACACGTGACAGTTCTTTTATTTAGCCACCCAAAATGTCATGCAGCTAGCAATAATTTTATTTACTGATTCTAAATTCTGTTACATTTCAAAGTCGTTGAATTCACCGACCTCGATATCAGTTTCATGCTAAACTCGGCACATTCGCCGAGCCCAAATACCCAGGCTTGTCCATGGGACATATTTTTCTGTCCTATCCCATCCCATCCCATGACAATTTATGTCTGTACCATCCCGTGGAAAAAAACATTCGCATGGACAAGCCTGAAAATACCCTTACATATTAAAGACCTTACACGTGACAAACCTAACACGTAACAAAACGTACACGTAACAAACCTTACACGTAACAGACCTTACAATTACATTTCAAAATCTCCAACGACCCACATGCCGCCATAGAGTCCAACCCCTTCCACCCCCGACATTAATAAACCCGGCTCCTCCAAAGGCCCCGCGTCGACCCCCGGGCACCTATTGCGGCCCATCTGCAATCCATCTCCGCTATACACCAGCATAATGACAAACCAGGCACAATTTAATATCCAGTGGCCTACTCACAGAGATTGACGAACACCGCTGGCCAGTTGCCCACGGCCAACAGAGGCGCCATTCCATTGCAGCACTCTCCGGCCGTGAGGAGTGAATTTTCATTACTTCCCTTGTCTTAGTTGGGGATCGAATCGTTTGAGGAATACAAGAATTCTATGAAACATGAATTAGGGATTAGATCTACAGGAAATCTCGCCAAACAGAATTTTGTGTGACGTGTTATGAGCTTTTGGGAATCTCCATTGTGAGCAAAAATAAATCGACGTCACAGAGAAATATATTTTAAAAAATCGTGTCCGTGAAAAGCTAATGAGTAATGATGGATGGTTTGAAGGCTTGTAAAGATTTAACATAGAAGATACGTTGTTATGGCTGCAAGAGACAGGCAAATCTTGAACAGGATAGTTGAGTAGATTTGAGATTTTATCCTAGAAAGACAGGCGAAATTTAAGAGGCACAAAATCAATGTGCAGATGATCCAAGATGAACGGAAGGAAGGAAGGAAGAACAAATCGAAGGTAGACATGACAGGGTTAGGGGAAGAGAAAGAGAGAGAGAGAGAGAGAGAGAGAGAGATAGAGAGAGAGAGAGAGAGAGAGAGAGAGAGAGAGAGAGAGAGAGAGAGAGAGAGACTCTGACAATTGGAGCGACGGATAAATAGCTGTGATAATATGGGTACATAGAGACATACGTCAACACAGAAAGACGGACAGACATACGGATAGACAGTCACGTGGCTGTATGGGGACGACAAGGCCCCGTTGAACCAAAATTGCAATATCCCCATTCTCTCGACCTGCCTGCTCCTCTTAAAGCCCCAGTGGGTTGTTTTTTTTAATCTGGGCAAACTTCGCTAAGAGCCGCGTAGCCGAGGTTCGGAGACAGGGGCGGGCTACTGGGCGGGCTGGCTGACTCTGGCTGGCTGACTCTGGCCCGGAGACAGGGGCGGGCTACTGGGCGGGCTGACTGAATATGGCCCCGCATTCCCTAGCACGCACGTGTGTGTTTAACGCTGTCGTAATGGAGTCGGCCTGGATCAGATGTTATTTCAGACCATCTGAACGGAATCTTAGGGTCGGCAAAGGGATCTAAGTGTCGGCACTGGGTTCTTAGAGTCGGCACTGGGATCTTAGAGTCAGCACTGGGATCTTAGGGTCGGCACTGGGGTCTTAGGGTCGGCACTGGGATCTTAGCGTCGGCACTGGGATCTTAGGGTCGGCACTGGGATCTTAGGGGCGTCATGGGAGCTTAGGGGCGTCATGGGAGCTTAGGGGCGTCATGGGAGCTTAGGGTCGGCAATGGGATCTAAGAGTCGGCACTGTGATCTAAGAGACAGCACTGGGATCTTAGGGGCGTCATGGGAGCTAAGTGTCGGCAAAGGGGTCTAAGTGTCGGCACTGGGATTTCGGGGTCTGCACTAGGATCTAAGTATTGGCACTGGGATCTTAGGGTCGGCAATGGGATCTTAGGGTCGTCATGGGAGCTTAGTGTCGGCAAAGGGATCTAAGTGTCGGCAATTGGATTTCGGGTTCTGCTTGGGGTCTTTTAGGACACACTGGGATCTCATCTGAAAAAATGGGATCTCGTTGTCGACTCTTTGGTCTCAGTATTTGCTGAAGGGTTACTGTATGAAAAATGAGACCTCGGTGTCAATTTGGGAAGTTGATCATATGTGACAAACACGACCAATCGGCTGATTTAGATGTTGCTCTTTTTTCTCTTTGCTTCATTTACATCTATCTGACCTAATGTCTTTGATGAAATTTAAAACATATATNATATATGTATATATGAAGTTTTTAAAAAAAAGTTATATAATTTATTTAAGTTTTGTGAATGATTTAATGGTTCCATAAACGACTAGAACCATAATATAATAACAATAATGACAATAAAGATAATAATTTGATACTTGATATAGCACAGTAGCCCAGTAACCAGCTGGGGGCACATACTTTCATAACTCAACTATTGACACTAAAAATATGCAACCGTAAAGTTACTGACACAATCTATTATCGCAATAAGAGAATGATCCAGACATTGAAAACCTCAACCGCCCCCTCCTCCCCACAAACACGGCCGTTGCGGCCACCTGCTACCCCCCCCCCCAGCTGACAGCGGTCAACACAACATGAAGTGAGGAAATCGACATGAACTCATGAATGTTAATTACAACAGCCCTCACCTCCTACTCGTCTTGTTGAACAAAAACTGCCTCTTCGGGAGGTGACTATTGCGAAATTCTCGCGTAGAGCCGCAAGTATTTCCACATTGTCTGAGCGTTCATTGTCAGGCTGTAGTTATCACCCTTCTCATAGGTTTGATTTTCCTTTTTGTAATTTTTTTTTCTTATTCCCATTTTCTATAATAAGATCTCGGACGTCTTGTCCCATAGAGTTATCGACCCTTGTTCTTTGATCTCAGCCATCACTCAGGTTAGATTTGTCTGCCCTTACATCTCGCCCTTTGTCTTGCCGAGAGATGGGGCCGGTCGCTCGGCTTGTTGCTGAGGGACCAGAAAATCTTCCAGATAGGAGGTCTGAATGAAGCAAGTCGTGTCTGTCTGGCGCCCTGCCACTGTTACAGACAGACATTCGATTAGATAACGCTACTGGAGGGATGGGGAAAAGAAGATCGAAAAGTGGCAACAGTGAAACTGGACTTCTGCAGCTACCAGATGTAGTTCCGGTGCTTTTCTGAAAAACAACAACTCCATTTGTAGAAACTTATTCAATACAGCGCTAATTTGTATGTATCAGACTTCTAAAGTTAACCTCCACGGGTCACTGGGGGTTCACTCCAGCACTCGGGGTCACATGGGTCAGGAGAACGTCCCAATGTTGACAGCACGGGGACTACATTCACGTGGTGACGTGGCGTCGGTTACTGACACACCTAACACTGGTAACACAGAGTGTAGAGGTAGGGTGGAGAGGGCAGAGACTTCACCATTGTGTATTCTGATTAAATACATCTTTGAACCCTTGCACTTCACCACTTTGAGTTGAATGTTTTATTAATACTAAGCCATCACTCGGCTACATATACAAAATACAATACAATAACTTTATTAATTTACGTATAGAGCATATGGGAATCGCATATATTTTCTGCATTCTATTTTCTAATTTAAAATTCTAAGCTAATGTAGTTGCTGGAGGGTTTTTGGTATAGCTAAAATATTGCTTGCAAGTAAACATAAAAATGTTGGTAGATGATCTAATTGAAAACCGGAAGTAGGATTGCTGGGAGGCACGGGGAACGGAACACAATAATGAAATGTGCGACTACGCCTACGCCGAATTAATCCTAGGATTAACAGTGTATACAAATCTCACGTAGTGAACTCAACGAGCTGTGTGGACCTTACCAACAATATCGGCCTCGGCTACACTCGCTGTTTAGAAATCTTCCCTTGTTCTGGAACCTGCCCAGGATTACGTTAGACGAGTTAGTACGAGAGGATAGATGGAAGGTGCCGTGCCGCCCCCCGCCCGCGCGAGCCTTGTCGAGTTTACTCCAGCCCGAGTTTATTTGCCTGTTTTCTCCCGGGCAGGAGATGATCGAACTGATGCTGACCCAGGGGAGGTAATCGATGCTGACTTACGATCCCTGGGTCAGCGCTAACAATTTCACACTTGCCCGCCTGGTTTTCCCCGAAGGGTGGCCAGTAAGGAGTTGTCTTCTCCTGCTTCTGCTGCTACAAAGAAAAGCCACAGCAAAGTTTGCCCGCTTAGTCACAAGATAACCAATCATGATGGTAATGACTTAGTGCTGACCACACTAGCGATGTATGGTAATGTCTTAGTGCTGGTGATACTAGCGATGTATGGTTATGTCTTAGTGGTGGCGGCGACACTAGCGATGTATGGTAATGTCTTAGTGCTGGTGATACTAGCGATGTATGGTTATGTCTTAGTGCTGGTGATACTAGCGATGTATGGTAATGTCTTAGTGGTGGCGGCGACACTAGCGATGTATGTAATGTCTTAGTGGTGGCGGCGACACTAGCGATGTATGTAATGTCTTAGTGCTAGCGACACTAGCGATGTATGGTAATGTCTTAGTGCTGGCCACTCTAGCGATGTATGGTAATGTCTTAGTGCTAGCGACACTAGCGATGTATGGTAATGTCTTAGTGCTGGCGATACTAGCGATGTATGGTAATGTCTTAGTGCTGGTGATACTAGCGATGTATGGTAATGTCTTAGTGCTGGCCACACTAGCAATGTATGGTAATGTCTTAGTGGTGGCGGCGACACTAGCGATGTATGGTAATGTCTTAGTGCTGGCGATACTAGCGATGTATGGTAATGTCTTAGTGCTGGCGACACTAGCGATGTATGGTAATGTCTTAGTGCTGGCGATACTAGCGATGTATGGTAATGTCTTAGTGGTGGCGATACTAGCGATGTATGGTAATGTCTTAGTGGTGGCGATACTAGCGATGTATGGTAATGTCTTTGTGCTGGTGATACTAGCGATGTATGGTAATGTCTTAGTGCTGGCGACACTAGCGATGTATGGTAATGTCTTAGTGCTGGCCACACTAGCGATGTATGGTAATGTCTTAGTGCTGGCGACACTAGCGATGTATGGTAATGTCTTAGTGGTGGCGGCGACACTAGCGATGTATGGTAATGTCTTAGTGGTGGCGATACTAGCGATGTATGGTAATGTCTTAGTGGTGGCGATACTAGCGATGTGTGGTAATGTCTTAGTGCTGGCGACACTAGCGATGTACCATAATAACCAGTAGCGACATTTTTTTTAAACAATTTTTTTCTTCGATGTTTTGTATGCGCCATCGGCAATGGACGGGAGTAATAATTCAAAGATAATACATTTTATAACCCAAAAAGGGCAGAAAAGTGCCAGGAAAGGATGTGAAAGGGTAAATAAAAGAGGGCGGCACCTCAGCATCGCAACCCCTGGGGTGCTTACATTCTCCCCCTGAACCCCACCAAAAAAAAAAAATAATTAAAAATAACATATCCGCATAGAATGTCCCCCACACAAACGGTTCTGACCATGCCGGCTGCCCGCCATTTTGAATACCAATTTGTTTATTGTTATATAGTAGAAAAGATCATTGAAATTTTTCTTTGGTTAGAGGTTAGAGGTATATATTTGTTTTATTACAAAGAGAGTTTCGAGCCAATGATGACACCTAGAAGTTGTAATAAACTAGAAGATGATCTTATGATATGTAATTGAGGTTATATAAAGACGTGGTGAAGCAGGAGTCCAAAGAAGACGTTCACAGCAATGGTTTATTTAATATAAAAAAAACAAATTTGCAACCTCCAGATATTGTTTAACCGAGATTATGTTGCTCTATTTAACAAGGAAAAAATATTCAATGACTTTTTAACTGGGTAATTTAAAAAATATTTCTCTTCAATGAGAAAGAGAATAGTGGAAACTAGGAAGCTTTTTTTAAAAATAATAATTCATATTTTAATAAAGTAAATATCTATAATATATATCAACATAATAAACATAACTGTAAGGTCAATAGCTCGCTCTAAGACACCCACCTCCCACTTTTTTCCCCCAAAAAACCCGAGAATGCCACCCGGTGACTCAAATGTCTGGAAAAACCAACACACACGGGACATAGTGTGATTTTGTTTTTTAATGGCTAATGGTCAGATAAACTAAACGGTTGGTCTGAAAGGTCACAGTATTTAGACAGCGTTTAAACTCTCTAAAAATGGCATTTATGACGATTCTGAAACTAAATACATGATATTATCTCTTGGGATCGAGCTTCTCAATCTTCACTTCTGTATTAAATTTTTTTACCTTTAATCTCACCGATGGTTATGAGAGCGGAGAGGTAGCTGGAGTTCAGACAGAATGTCTTCGCTCTTTTCACAACGGCGCCCGCTAAATAAAACAAACAGGCGAACACACTCATGACTCTACCCCCTGAAGACTAGCGCCAGCACTCATGGCTCTACCCCCTGAAGACAAGCGCCAGCACTCATGGCTCCACCCCCTGAAGACAAGTGCCAGCACGCATGGCTCCACCCCCTGAAGACAGTGCCAGCACTCATGGCTCCTCCCCCTGAAGACAAGCGCCAGCACTCATGGCTCCGCCCCCTGAGGACAAGTGCCAGCACTCATGGCTCCACCCCCTGCAGACAAGTGCCAGCACCGCAAAGGGCGCCGTAAAATAATGACGTGGGGCTCGCGGCCGACAAGCCATGTTAAATGTCAAGGCCATCCATCACGTATGTTTGCGAAAATCTCCCAAAGATCGCCCTGACCCAGATGGCCATAATCCCGGGCCTGTAATCCGCCAATGTCATGCCGGATAAAATAATAAAGCTAACGTCTGGCCACACGTCATCCAGGCGTCACCTAAAACTGGCCAGAGAGCCGAAAAAACGCCCCTGACGCAAGCCAAGAGACTGGCGTCGTTTGAATCAGAACGTTCGTGCACTTTATAGCTCCCAGCATGGCAATAACAATAAGATTGATATAATGTCCCCTGATGAGCCCGAGTTTAATAACTCTAAATGAGGCTGTGGAATAATGTTACGAGCTTTGCTAATGGTCCATACAAGCAGGTCGGTTAAAAAGTTGAACATTATTTTCAACCGTTGAAGATAATATTTAAAAAAAAAACACACACACAAAATAAATAACGTTTTCCATATAATAGTGAATAGTAAGTAAGTGTAAAAGTATCAATGTAGCAAGGTTGCCATATGTGAATATATTCGCTGAAAATGTTCCCAGTATTTGTATCTACACATATTAGTGAGCAACGTTTTTCTTGTAAAAAGATCATCAAGAGTACACACTACATACAACAAGAGTACACACCACTACATACCACAAGTGTACACGCTACACACAACAAGAGTACACACTACATACAGACGTTCTTTGGCAGACTATAATTTCAGGCAGTGACCAGAACCTCAACAAGCAACTCAACTCCTGAATATTATTTTTGTTAAACTTCAAAACGATATGATGGGATGCACTTGTCTCTTTAAACTGATTCTATAATTAGACGGGCCAGCAGCTGGACATCTAGATGACATTAGCGCAATCAATTAATTTGGTAAAACTATCAATTTTCTTTACCCTTTATATTGATATTTATGAGATGGCTGATACTTTTTTTTTCTCCCTGAAATAAAATGTTAACCAAAAAGTAAAACCATAAAATACCCCCCCCCCCCGACCGCAGGCCAAAACCACTGCCCACCCTTGCTTCAGATGATAAATGGACCTCGGCTACGTTGGAATAAGTAAAAAACAAAAGTTGTCATTCTATAAATAGCAACCGATATATGGACAATGTCATGGCCCCCAACAAACAAAAACATTTTAAAAAATAATAAAACGGATTACAGCACTTATGCCGACCCCCACCGCCCAGCCCACCTCTTGGGGCGACATTCTCCAAATGGCCGTGCCCCCCTGTGATCAGGATGATGTTGGCAATGATGATTGGTTTGGAGGACTCCGCCTACAGGCCGCTGGTAATTCTGATATGGGGGTCAGCAATTGTCTGGCAGAGCCTCATAAACTCGTACCCCATATCTGGAGGGGGGGGGGTAAGGAGGAGGGGTGGAGTGCAGCCGGAATCGTTGGCTCGAGTAACTTGTGCAAAATGTTAGAGCTTTGATTACACGTTTTAGATGGAAAGTACCAAAGAAACAACAAAAGTAATTTTAAAAAATTTGATTTGATTGTTTGTTACATAATCATGACATGATTGTTTTTAAACTCTGAGACAAAGTAAAGACATCAAGAGTGTTATAAATCCAGAATGGACGTTTGAAGTCAGAAATGTAAAACAAAACTCCCGAGAAGCGAGTCGACAAAATAAGGGCCCTCAAGAAATATTGGCCAAAAGCCCATGCCATGATGGCCTCATTATTACACTCGCGGACATCTAAGTTCTGGTATTAACTCCCTCGTCCCCAAAATTATCAATATTATTACTTTATCGTATTATTAGGAAGATAAATATAATGAGCGTTAAAACCAGACGGGCCATTGATTTCAACACGATCTGCATACTGTACATAAACTAAACATGTATTTTATAGACCGAATTACAAACATGATGCTTCACAGCCACCAATACTGAGAACTGGGCACAGTCAACTCTGAGTACAGTCAACTTTGAGTACAGTCAACTCTGAGTACAGTCAACTCTGGGTACAGTAAACTCTGAGTACAGTCAACTCTGAGTACAGTCAACTCTGGGTACAGTCAACTCTGGGTACAGTCAACTCTGGGTACAGTCAACTCTGAGTACAGTCAACTCTGAGTACAGTCAACTCTGAGTACAGTCAACTCGG
>MUZC01000248.1:181594-200831 GCA_002072015.1 Radix auricularia
ACCACCACCACAGAGAGTCATAAACAACGGAACAGCACCTACAGTTTTATAACTACCACCGCCATAGAGAGTCATAAACAACGGAACAGCACCTACAGCTTTATAACTACCACCGCCACAGAGAGTCATAAACAACGGAACAGCACGTACAGCTTTATAACTACCACCACCACAGAGAGTCATAAACAACGGAACAGCACCTACAGCTTTATAACTACCACCACCACCACAGAGAGTCATAAACAACGGAACAGCACCTACAGCTTTATAACTACCACCACCACAGAGAGTCATAAACAACGGAATAGCACCTACAGCTTTATAACTACCACCGCCACAGAGAGTCATAAACAACGGAACAGAACCTACAGCTTTATAACTACCACCACAGAGAGTCATAAACAACGGAACAGCACCTATAGCTTTATAACTACCACCGCCACAGAGAGTCATAAGCAACGGAACAGCACCTACAGCTTTTTAACTACCACCACAGAGAGTCATAAACAACGGAACAGCACCTACAGCTTTATAACTACCACCGCCACAGAGAGTCATAAACAACGGAACAGCACCTACAGCTTTATAACTACCACCGCCACAGAGAGTCATAAACAACATATAGTTTAAAATTATTTCATTATACGGCTCTCACATTATCAACATCGCGCCACTATAACGTGATTAAAGAATCTTTCTAGGTGCACGTTCGCAATTAGCACAATCCTCTGTCAAGTTATAACACCAACTTACTCCATGGTTAGTTGTTGAATATTTTGTTGTAGAAGTCTTAGCTCGCAGGACAACTTCAGACAACAAACGAAAGCGCCAAGGTAATCACACACGTATCATCAGTCAGATAATGAAAGGAATGGGCAATCTAAAATTAGAATTATAACCTCGACGGAAATCTCGCCCAATGTTGAGTTTTAAATAAGAATTTTAAAGAAATGTTTGTGAGGTGGGATCATAGCACTCGTGAAATGTTTGTGAGGTGGGATCATAGCACTCGTGAAATGTTTGTGAGGTGGTTGTGAGGTGGGATCATAGCACTCGTGAAATGTTTGTGAGGTGGGATCATAGCACTCGTGAAATGTTTGTGAGGTGGGATCATAGCAGTCGTGAAATGTTTGTGAGGTGGGATCATAGTACTCGTGAAATGTTTGTGAGGTGGGATCATAGCACTCGTGAAATGTTTGTGAGGTGGGATCATAGCACTCACGAAATGCGATGTAATCTTAGATAGGCGGATTGGCATTAACAACTGGGGCTGTAACAAAAGCCGTGAGGATTATATATCGGCTGGGGAAATTTGCAAACAACTGACTCGTGGGTGACAAAATTAAAGGACGAGCTGATTTCAAAGACACCTGACACGACGATGCGCGAAGACCTGTGTTATCGTCTTATCATCTGGTAAAGCCTCCAATTTTCAATGTTTAAATATATATATATGGAGAATAGACATTTTTTAAAAAGTAAAAATGCCCGGCTCTTTGATTCTTCAACCATTAAACCAGGGGCGGGCCAGCTACGGCAACGGGGGGCCTGGGGCTATAAGGATAAGAAATCAATACATTTATGTTTAAGGTGGAAGTTTGTCCTTGAACTGAGCTGAGATTTTCTCTTAGGTGCGGACCCTGGATGTTTCATTTTTTACTATTGAAATAGAAGAATCCACCATCTCCAGCGTGTCTCCTGGGTCTAACCCTGAGACTGAGATGTTTGCCCATCACTGCACTAAACTGTAATACAGCGATTCTCAATTGATCAACAATAAACAATGATGCGGCGATTCTCAATTGATCAACAATAAAACAAAATGACCCTTCGATGCCCAGTTGATAAACAATAGCATAATAAGTTGAAATTATTTATTTTTTTAAAAAGCAGAGATGTATTTAATGCAAGTAAAGAAGCTTATAGGTAAAAAAAAAAATGTTTTTGTCTTGAACACTGTGGTAAACTAGAGTATCTAATATCATGTAGTAGTACATCTTTCTGAAACACACAAAAACGCTAAACACAATTATTTTATTGAAATTGTCATTTGAGAAAGAATCAAATTAAATTTTCTTTAATACCTTAAGCCGTATATACATTACCCATGTAGACTGTAATATGAAGCCTAAAAATTTATCGGCATTTTTAAATAGAAAGATATTTAAGACAAACTTAAGACAAAATTAGATTTTTAAAAACCTCCTTAGAACACCAGCCTCCCGTCCCCTTCCTCTTTCCTCCCACGTCCGCCATGACAACCATAAAATCAATGGTGAAGCCATTGCGTCACAAATTTAAACAGACGATAATGGGAGCTTACTCTCGGGATTACCTTGTAAAAAGATGGTTGACAAATTGAAGATTTTTTTTTAATGTTAAATAAATATTTCAGGCCGTACACATCAATTAGATGGAGCTTGAGGAGCGGGGAGGATGGGGTGGAAATCGGTGACTTTTTTTTATATCTAATTTTTTAAAAATTCTGTTACAGTTACACACCAAAAAAAAAAAATACTAGGAATATTACCGTAATTGTGGACCTTATTTAATAGGGGACTCGTGCCGCGTTGATGGGAATATAAATAATATAAAAGCCCAGGGCCCAGGTCACTCATTCTGTATCGCTAAGTGACATAATCAGCACATTTATTTTTATTGAAATTATTAACGTAAAAATCATAATTCATTTTGGTTCGAGATTAACAGAGCGTGTGGTGTTTCTCGCCGTAAAAATATAACATGACGTCATTGTTAAATACCAGGTCTACCTAAACTGGTGTTGTTTCCCCCCGTGTAATGAAAGGCTTAGCAGCCGTGCCGTCAAGATAAACTAATGACAAGACAGGTGGGGGGTGAACAGTCGCATCACACGCGCACAGCTGACGTGGATGAGCGTGCACCAACCGATGGAGGACCATCGATCGTGGACTTATTAGTTTAATTGCCGCCCCGGGGGGGGGAGGCATTAACGAGTTAAATGGGGCAGAAAACAGTGCGTAGACGAGGAGGTGCCGAGGCAATGACGATGTTGATAACAGGTGAGTTCTACAACATTGACAAGGTCTACGCAGAATGGTCCGCAGATAATTTTTGTTTTGTTTTGTTTTGTTGTGGTTTTACCACTTTTATTGTTTTAGCAAATACCTCATATTTAGCGCACTTTGCAAAAAGGAGATACATAAGTATTTAGTATATAAGTATATATAAGTATATAGTATAAGAGATATAAGTATTTTTTTTTAAAGAAAAGAATATAACTAGATTTAATTAGTTCATTGTGAGAGATCTTCGCCATCCTTAGCGAAATCGACTACCGACATGTGTTCACCGAATTCTTTCGATTCTTCAAGTGGACATGAATCCCGAATAAATAGAAGAATCCACCGTCCACGGCGCGTCTCTGACGGGGTTCTGGTTGTGCAAAAGGAATCTATTGCATTCAGACACCAAGGCCAGATGTTTTAATCGGAATGCTACCCCGGGCGCCTCGGGTTCTGGGAGTGTATTGTCTGAGTGTAGCTCATGGCCAGACAACTCGGAAAACTCCCAGCAGAAGTACAGGATTGTATTGATTGTCTTCTCCTTGGTGCCTTGCCTCCAGCGAGCAGCGGTCTTAACGTAGAACTGTCACTGTGGGGCACACGGAGGCGCAGGGAGCGGTCTTAACGTAGAACTGTCACTGTGGGGCACACGGAGGCGCAGGGAGCGGTCTTAACGTAGAACTGTCACTGTGGGACACACGGAGGCGCAGGGAGCGGTCTTAACGTAGAACTGTCACTGTGGGGCACAAGGAGGCGCAGGGAGCGGTCTTTACGTAGAACTGTCACTGTGGGGCACACGGAGGCGCAGGGAGCGGTCTTAACGTAGAACTGTCACTGTGGGGCACACGGAGGCGCAGGGGATAGAATATTAATCCAAGCATCTAAAGTGGGGTGAGCTTGGGGAATGGCCGCAAATTGTGGTTGTGTGTATCAATAAGGTGTCGATGGCCAGCTTCTGTTTAGTTATCTTTTTAAGGTAAGCATTAACGGAGTTATTAACCAACGGTCAAAGAAAAGATGATAAACATTGCATGCTGGGATGGGTTCGCTTAAAACGGCGATGATAAATCACATTGTCATCTGAGATAGATTTAGACTTGAGATTGACTGTCAGATTTAGACTTGAGATTGACTGTCAGATTTAGACTTGAGATTGACTGTCAGATTAGATTGACTGTCAGATTTAGACTTGAGATTGACTGTCAGATTTAGACTTGAGATTGACTGTCAGATTTAGACTTGAGATTGACTGTCTGATTTAGACTTGAGATTGACTGTCTGATTTAGACTTGAGATTGACTGTCAGATTTAGACTTCAGATTGACTGTCAGATTTAGACTTGAGATTGACTCTAAGATTTAGACTTGAGATTGACTCTAAGATTTAGACTTGAGATTGACTGTAGGTTAATTTAAAACACCCAGCTCAAAATACTTTCACATTTCTGAAAGAAGTTAATTTGTCGTGAGAATGAGCAGTGGCGTAGCTATGGGAGGGGGTCCAAATTCGAAAATCCCCCCCAGGCCCCCACTTCAAGAGGGCCCTTAAAGGAATGTCCGAAAATTGTTTTCATTAAATTATATGCCACCGCCACCAAAGAGGCCAAGCCCTCTGGGCCCCCAAATACCTACAAATTCCGAGCCAAGCCACTGAGAATGAGCTAAAATAAGTGTGTCTGTACTTTGATAGAGTTTCAGCAAATGCGGGGAAATTCTTGCGCGCCTGTAACACAGCGTCAAAGATAAGTAACTTCTGGTATATTCCACGGCTCGTGGGACAGATTTACGGGGCTTTGAAAGTTCATGTATAAAACCTCACAGATATGGAAATAAGCTTTAAAAGTATAGCGATTGGTTGTCAAGTTACATGTGTCGTTTTGTGCTGTTGACGAGTTCAGTTCTAGCCTACACATAATTTATGGCGGGTGTGCTAACAATGTAGATTGTAGAGTTATAAACAAACAGGACATGTGTGACACGTCATTTTTAAGGAGAGACGTCCAAAAGGAGAGCGATATGCACGTCCGGTTATAGTCACAAGTAGAAAGTAGACGTCGTAGATAAACTTACACAGACTGAAATGGGCTTTAGAAAATATCATGTGGGGAATAATGTCTGATATAAGGGTGGAGATGGGAATTTATCAAAAGTAGAAAATGGAAGTAAAAGTAAACTAAACAACAACGACAAAAACAAAAGGTGGGGGGGGGGGGTGTGATCTAATGAAAAAGTAGGAAACGTACTTGCGAGGAAAGTATGAAGCGTGGTAGCACTCACCGTAAATCCTGGTCCCATGAACCACAGTAGGGAGTAGACCTGGTGCAGGAGGCAGTTCTGCTCCTCGGCGTTCATTTCTCATCATTACACCACCATCACTGAGGGTGGCACCTCCTACACTCGCATGGAGACATATCCGGTCAGAATCACAAACCATGGGGGCCTGGGGCCTTACCATGGGGGCCTGGGGCCTCACCACGGTACAAAACACACGGGGCAGCGATGAAGAGGTTACAATTGTTGTCCTTGAAAATTCTGAACGTTTCAAAACTTCGGAGGCTAACGTTCCGCTGTCAAGTTTTACAAATGCCACGCTCGGACTGCCGTGGTTAACTGTGAATAAAACAACGTACTTCTGGGCTCAAACTCTCATAAACTCAAGAGACACCGACTCGAGCAAGCAAAGCGCAACAAATGAATCCAGACCGAGGCGTACACCAAACAATGCTTGACTTAAACGTGAGAGGTGGAAGCAAAGAAACAAAGAAGTGTCAGGATTTTTCGAGAAATAGAAAAAATAAACACTTTGTAAATTGGCACCTATCAAAATCAAAAAGTAGAAAACTCCTTACTTCACTGTCGCTATAGCTTTGAAAATACAAACTATACGTATAGTGTCTTGGAACGTGCAGCAGCCAAAACTGAAAGAACGTCTTGCCGTGTTGGCCAACAATCTCATGGCATCCCTGGCACAACCACGAGACGGCATTTATTTTCAAATGATCAAATTCTGAGAGGATCCAACCTGGCACCTGGCCAACTGGATATTTCACCGGTAGTCAGCCACTCATGCTGTGTGGTTGTGTGTGTGTGTTGGGGGGAGGGGGGGTTCTTGAAATACTTTCATAATCTCAGAAATCAAGACTTCTGAAACCTTGCTTTAAAACATTGCATAGGTCCAATTAAACATGGAGAGTAGCGTCATGAAATAGGGTGGGGATATTCTTGCTTTAAACAAAATAATACAGAGACGAAAAAATAATTATCCAGAGGAGTTTCCTGTAACGGACTGGAGGGAAGAAAAAGAAACGCCCCATCCTGCAAACTATTCGAAATATCAAATATCTGAGCCTCATTCGATGTTAAAAATAATATAATTGTCGTAACGAATGAAAATTGACGGAAAATTGAATGGAATAATACGGAACAAATGGGCAAGGTAAAATGAACAAATGGGCAAGGTAATATCTGATTGCAGACGTGAAGACTCAGTGTGAAGTCTTGTCGACTTAAAAAAACATTGACTACACTAAAACATTGACTCGAATTAAACATTGACTCGGCTAAAACATTGACTCCGCTAAAACATTGACTAGACTAAAACATTGACTCCAATTAAACATTGACTAGACTAAAACATTGACTCGACTAAATTTGACTAGACTAAAACACTGACTAGACTATAAAACATTGCCTAGCCTATAAAACATTGACTCGAATTAAACATTGACTCGCATAAATTTGACTAGATTAAACATTGACTATATAGTTTGAATAGCTGAAAGGTCGACTCTGCTATTATCACCACTGGAAACCTCCTCACCTACACCAGTTATTTATTTCAAACGTTGCTCAGCCTGCCAGATAAGACCGTGAACCTTACTGAACATGACACAAGGAAGAAGACTTGTAATTTAGTCCCCGGCTTTTTTTAAAACACAAAGATTCCCGAACTTTTTAAGGTCTCGACGAGTTCGGCTAATCAACTGCTCTACAACATCAACATCATGCTGTCAGCTACACAAAACTTTAAAAGCGAAACAATCGAACCGCCAAAATGCTGGTGTTTTGATAATGTGGTCAAGCTCAGCTAGTTACAAGCTTGACATGAGACTGAGTTGATAACTATTGGTGCCAATATATTTGAATTCGTCAGCGACCATCTTCCTGTCTTCCTAGAAAGCTGACATTTTTCAAAGAGTACCTTCATAGCACCCCTACATTTTGTCATCTTAAGTTGTTTAGTATGATGACCATCCGGATTTTCCAAGTATCGGCGTTTCATGTATGCAATTTCCAAAACGCCACAAGCATTTAGCAGACGAAGTAGGGCCAAAAATCAAGTGGATCCAAGTGGATGGACTGTGTAACTTCTCTTGAATCTAGGGGATGAACACTTAGCTGTGCTAGCAGAATGTTTAGGTCAGTACCGCCTGCTTCCAATAGCAACGACTTTAAACGACATGTATATTTAACTATCCAAGAACTTACGCCACCGATTAATTTATCCCACTAACGTCGTTGAGACACGTGATACGGCAAACATGGACGACAATAAAAAATCATGTTAAGCCTGGTCCCTATTGGAACTCAGGACGTGTTAGCACATTTTCGTATTATCTATCAGTACTTATGTTAGATATCAGCATTATGTAGTTATCAGTAATTGTGTTTAGATTTTAGACATATTTTTATGAATTTTCTTGTGTAATGAATATACCTGACATTTTTTTTTAAATTTTAAAGTCATTTCTTTACATTTAAAAAAAAAATATTTTCTCTTTAATCTAACTACAAGTCACCACAAATGATGACGTAAAACTCTCTAAACTTTTACACATATTCTAATGACGTCAACTAAAAAAAAAACTAATTCTTTTGCACGCTTTCTCACCACTCTTCAATGCTTGAAGGATTATGCATTCGACTTCCGGCAATGGCGGCCGTTCCCTGCGCTAGTGTTACCTCTCGATTCGAAATATTTTTTGGTAGTTTTAACGGGGTTTTTTAACGGATCGAGTAACTGAGTGTTGATGCACAAATGGCAGGTCAGGACATACAAAAAACATATATACCTCATGGGTCTAGGACTTATGGATGCTGAGATGAAGGGTGATGACAGACGGACGGACGGACAAAACGGGTGCAATAGCGCATTCGACTTCTCGAAAATGCGCTAAAAACCCTGAACTCAATGGATGTGGAATATTTTTTACCTTAGCAGAACTCTAACGGATGACACAGCAGAACATGCTTCAACCATACACCTGACATTCCGCCCGCGATCGCCGGCGGCGGCGCCAATCGTAGAGTACTCGCCTCCGCAGAGCGATTAGACCGACCTTCGTGCCAATGCAGGCACTCCCAGCATTGTAGGCATGTCGAGACAAAACACTTTCACAGGCTTAGGAATGTCATAACAAATGATGTCATTTAGTGGCTGACAGGTAATGACACGGACATTCACCTGCAGTGAAAAGTGATACGGTAAAAAGAGAGGTATTGACACGGACATTCACCTGCAGTGACTAGTGACACGGGAGGTAGACAGGTAATGACACGGACATTCACCTGCAGTGACTAGTGACACGGTAAGTAGAGAGGTAATGACACGGACATTCACCTGCAGTGACTACTGACACGGTAGGTAGAGAGGTAATGACACGGACATTCACCTGCAGTGACTAGTGACACGGTAAGTAGAGAGGTAATTACACGGACATTCACCTGCAGTGACTAGTGACACGGTAAGTAGAGAGGTAATGACACGGACATTCACATGCAGTGACTAGTGACACGGTAGGTAGAGAGGTAATGACACGGACATTCACCTGCAGTGACTAGTGACACGGTAGGTAGAGAGGTAATGACACGGACATTCACCTGCAGTGACTAGTGATACGGTAGGAAGAGAGGTAATGACACGGACATTCACCTGCAGTGACTAGTGACACGGTAGGTAGAGAGGTAATGACACGGACATTCATCTGCAGTGACTAGTGACACGGTAAGTAGAGAGGTAATTACACGGACATTCACCTGCAGTGAATAGTGACACGGTAAGTAGAGAGGTAATGACACGGACATTCACCTGCAGTGACTAGTGACACGGTAGGTAGAGAGGTAATGACACGGACATTCACCTGCAGTGACTAGGGACACGGTAAGAGAGGTAAATACACAGACATTCACCTGCAGTGAAGAGTGATACGGTATATGAGGAATAGACAAAATCTAAATAAATAAAACAATGATATTTCAGTTTAACCTACAATAGGATTTTACAACCTAAAGCAGCATGACCACAGCATCAAAGTGAGGCTTGCTATCAGTGTATATCAATGATGAGTCATTCAAGCTTTATTGATAAAAAAACACAATATAAGCTCGACTACAGCCGATATGTAATTAAAGTACTAGAAGGTAATTAATTAGTGAAGTAACATTTGATTGGGGGGGGGCGAAAGGAAGATTTTAGGATGATATGCGGGGAATAATAAAAGAAATGAAGATTTTAGGATGATATGCGGGGATGATATGCGGGGAATAATAAAAGAAATGAAGATTTTAGGATGATATGCGGGGAATAATAAAAGAAATGAAGATTTTAGGATGATATGTGGGGAATAATAAGAGAAATGAAGATTTTAGGATGATATGCGGGGAATAATAAAAGAAATGAAGATTTTAGGATGATATGCGGGGAATAATAGAAGAAATGAAGATTTTAGGATGATATGCGGGGAATAATAAAAGAAATGAAGATTTTAGGATGATATGCAGGGAATAATAAAAGAAATGAAGATTTTAGGATGATATGCGGGGAATAATAAAAGAAATGAAGATTTTAGGATGATATTCGGGGAATAATAAAAGAAATGAAGATTTTAGGATGATATGCGGGGAATAATAAAAGAAATGAAGATTTTAGGATGATATGCGGGGAATAATAAAAGAAATGAAGGTAGAAATAAAGATGCTCGAGCGAAGTAGGAGATTTTTAAAGATACTTTTGAGAAGATAATTGGGGTGGGGTGGTTGTGACGATGACTAAACTAAACACATATTCTTTGGGCCTGAGATCTACTCTCTTAAGGCCTTGGCTATTACTTGGGCAATCTGCTCCATCTGTTGGGCAGTGCCATACAACATTGTCCGAACGTAGGACTCCCCTGCCCCCTAAACCTCCCCGGCTATGTCAAGCGCGGGACATGATGTCAACAAGTGTGTGATGGTCTCAGATGCTTGGCTGCAATGGCGGCAATTGGGGTCCCTGTTGTGATCCAGCCTGTTAAAATAAAATTTGGTTGGGCAATGCTCGGTGCGCATTTGGGTCACCAAACTTTGTTCCCTTCGTTTTAGACCCCACCACTGGTCTGATCTGCTAGGCCTGGGCATGTTAGCGAATACCCCTCTGGCTGCCGCACCATCTTCCCACTCCTAGTACCACTTTTCCCTGAAGTGGTCCATTAGCCACGTCTTTGCCCAAAGATATGTGACTGGGACATCTGGTTGGGGTTGGGCTGCTCCAGCTTTTGCCAGCGAGTCTGCTATTTCATTGCCTTCTACATTCACGTGGCTAGGGATCCATTGCACTGTGACCCTGCCACCAAGTCTCTCGAGTCTGCCCACGTCCTCCAAGATGGCATCGACTAGGTGGGTGCTACGTTTCTCAGATAGCAGGACTTCGAGCGCCGATCTCGAGTCACAAAACAAGACCGTGTCGAAACCTACTAGTGACGATGACTATAGTGAGGGATTAATCTACTGAAAAATATCGATGGGGAGGATAAAGGGGATGTCTTTAAAAGAACGCAAGCTTTGTATAAACAAAAGAAAACATTAAAGAGCGTGACGAGAGAGACGGATAGAGGGAGACACAGGGAGCCAGAGAGCTAGAAGTGAAATGAGTCGAAGACAACACGATATAGGACACGTCTTTACGCCACTGCTAGCTCCCTCCCCCATACATCTATACGGAAATATGTTTCCCTATCGTCCGCCGTTGATTTGAAGCCGGTAACAGCTAAGGGCCGAGAAGGGCCCAAACCCGTTTATTTTAAGACCAGCTTGGGGCCCAAACTCTTACACACGGAGCGCCACGGATCGTTTACATGACAATGGCCGAGTGCTCGCCCCCCCCTCCCCAACATAATTATCTGATGTCTGACGAGCCAGTTCGGTGTTAAGTTTGGGGGTGGAGGTGGTGGTGAATCTATCAGAGGTCTGGTCTGTTTCGTTTACGAGAGATGAGCAGAAACTCTCTGGAACTGGACGCGTGTTCCGATGTACAGTGTTAAAGCCTCAAGGTCATACATAGACATTTAGATGAAATGGCTGGAATTTACTGAGTAAGCACCTGTGATACTTGGGTACTGTTAGAAAGGACGTGCTCAACACCTGTGATACTTGGGTACTGTTATAAAGGACGTGCTCAACATGTGATACTTGGGTACTGTTAGAAAGGACGTGCTCAACATGTGATACTTGGGTACTGTTATAAAGGACGTGCTCAACACCCGAATGTTTTTGGTACTCGGAGACTAGAACCCGCACAAATAAACTAACGATATTTCGAAATTCACTGCCACAGACCTTGAACGATTGAGAAACCGGGGTAATAGCAATGAGATACCGAAGTTATAGAAATGAGATACCAGGGTAATAGCAATGAGATACCAGGGTAATAGCAATGAGATACCGAAGTTATAGAAATGAGATACCAGGGTAATAGCAATGAGATACCAGGGTAATATCAATGAGATACCAAGGTAATAGCAATGAGATACCAGGGTAATAGTAATGAGATACCAGGGTAATAGCAATGAGATCCCAGGGTAATAGCAATGAGATACCAGGGTAACAGCAATGAGATACCAGGGTAATAGCAATGAGATACCAGGGTAATAGCAATGAGATACCAGGGTAATAGCAATGAGATACCAGGGTAATAGTAATGAGATACCGGGGTAATAGTAATGAGATACCAGGGTAATAGCAATGAGATACCAGGGTAATAGCAATGAGATATTATACCAGGGTAATAGCAATGAGATACCGGGTAATAGCAATGAGATACCAGGGTAATAGCAATGAGATACCGGGGTAATAGTAATGAGATACCGGGGTAATAGTAATGAGATACCGGGGTAATAGTAATGAGATACCGGGGTAATAGTAATGAGATATCGGGGTAATAGCAATGAGATACCAGGTAATAGCAATGAGATACTACGGTAATAGCAATGAGATACCGGGGTAATAGTAATGAGATACCAGGGTAATAGCAATGAGATACCGTGGTAATAGCAATGAGATACCACGTAATAGCAATGAGATACCAGGGTAATAGCAATGAGATACCAGGGTAATAGCAATGAGATACCAGGGTAATAGTAATGAGATACCAGGGTAATAGCAATGAGATACCACGTAATAGCAATGAGATACCAGGGTAATAGCAATGAGATACCAGGGTAATAGCAATGAGATACCAGGGTAATAGCAATGAGATACCAGGGTAATAACAATGAGATACCACGGTAATAGCAATGAGATACCAGGGTAATAACAATGAGATACCACGGTAATAGCAATGAGATACCAGGGTAATAACAATGAGATACCACGGTAATAGCAATGAGATACAAGGGTAATAGTAATGAGATAACAGGGTAATAACAATGAGATACCACGGTAATAGCAATGAGATACCAGGGTAATAACAATGAGATACTACGGTAATAGCAATGAGATACCAGGGTAATGGCAATGAGATACCAGGGTAATAGCAATGAGATAATTTACCAGGGTAATAGCAATGAGATATTATACCAGGGTAATAGCAATGAGATATTATACCAGGGTAATAGCAATGAGACAATGAGATATTATACCAGGGTAATAGCAATGAGATATTATACCAGGGTAATAGCAATGAGATATTATACCAGGGTAATAGCAATGATATATTATACCACGTAATAGCAATGAGATATTATACCAGGGTAATAGCAATGAGATATTCTACCAGGGTAATAGCAATGAGATATTATACCAGGGTAATAGCAATGAGATACCAGGGTAATAGCAATGATATACCAGGGTAATAGCAATGATATACCAGGGTAATAGCAATGATATACCAGGGTAATAGCAATGAGATATTATACCAGGGTAATAGCAATGAGATACCAGGGTAATAGCAATGAGATACCAGGGTAATAGCAATGAGATATTATACCAGGGTAATAGCAATGAGATATTATACCAGGGTAATAGCAATGAGATATTATACCAGGGTAATAGCAATGAGATACCAGGGTAATAGCAATGAGATATTATACCAGGGTAATAGCAATGAGATATTATACCAGGTAATAGCAATGAGATATTATACCAGGGTAATAGCAATGAGATATTATACCAGGGTAATAGCAATGAGATATTATACCAGGGTAATAGCAATGAGCATCACTCAAATCAATCATGATTGTTAAAGTAACCACAAACGTGTGATTGCTTGACTTCTGAGATTGTCGTAACTTTAAACTAATAAAATACGATACCATCGAATCATCCGCTGGCTATCATCACTTGTTGACTACCACAGATTAACCCAATGTTGACCACCACAGATTAACCCAATGTTGACCACCACAGATTAACCCAATGTTTACCACCACAGATTAACACAATGTTGACCACCACAGATTAACCCAATGTTGACCACCACAGCTTAACCCCTTGTTGACCACCACAGCTTAACCCCTTGTTGACCACCACAGCTTAACCCCCTGTTGACCACTGCAGCTGAACCCCTTGTTGACCACCACAGCTTAACCCCTTGTTGACGACCGCAGCTTAACCCGTTGTTGACCACCACAGCTTAAGATCTCCTGGCACACACACACACACACACAGAGTTTTTTTAAAAACCGATTTATCAACAAATCTTTAGGACAACATCGCGGCAAATCTTTCAAGTAAGAATGATTAACGGCAGAGTAGAAATTATATCAACATTTTAAATTATATAAATCATCAATGTCAGAATATGGGGAGAAAAAAGGATAATTTAAAATAATAATAATAATAATAAAAACCGAAGGCAATTTGATGTGAATACTTTCGGAGATTCCAAACCCCATCAAGAAATAAGAACGACGGATCAAAGAAATAAAAACCAAGAAAAATAAAAATAAAAATTATGTAGAAAATAAAAGTAAGAACGAAGGAAAGAAAGCCACAGCAGGAACCGGCTGATCCATGCACCACTCGCCACTCTATCGTACAAGACACCCGGAGTCACGAGTTCAAATATCGGGGTTTCCCGGTAATACACATAAACACATTTTTTTTCACACCTTTGAAAAAGTCGATCACGGGGAATGTACCTGGCCGCTGCACTCAACCAGGTGAAGAACGAGTCGTGAAAATGGCACGACCAAGACTCTTTGTGGGGAGCGCCTTTTTAAACGTCTGCAGACGCATGAATCTGTTCCACATTACTGGGTACCCAACCCCAAGAATGCCAGGGCTGAAACACTAGGCGGACATGGAGTTGGAGCCGCGGTCGGCACCCTTTCGAGATGAAAAACAATATTTTTACATGGCCGCCACTACAAATATCTTGAAAAGATTGAAGTTAAAGACTCATGTGTTCTGAAAGATTGAAGTTAAAGACTCATGTGTTCTGAAAGATTGAAGTTAAAGACTCATGTCATATGAAAAGATTGAAGTTAAAGACTCATGTCTTCTGAAAGATTGAAGTTAAAGACTCATGTCATATGAAAAGATTGAAGTTAAAAACTCATGTGTTCTGAAAGATTGAAGTTAAAGACTCATGTGTTCTGAAAGATTGAAGTTAAAGACTCATGTCATATGAAAAGATTGAAGTTAAAGACTCATGTGTTCTGAAAGATTGAAGTTAAAGACTCATGTCTTCTGAAAGATTGAAGTTAAAGACTCATGTCATATGAAAAGATTGAAGTTAAAGACTCATGTCATATGAAAAGATTGAAGTTAAAGAATCATGTGTTCTGAAAGATTGATGTTAAATACTCCTGTCATCTGAAAAGATTGAAGTTAAAGACTCCTGTCATCTGAAAAGATTGATGTTAAAGACTCCTGTCATCTGAAAAGATTGATGTTAAAGACTCCTGTCATTCCTGTCATCTGAAAAGATTGATGTTAAAGACTCCTGTCATCTGAAAAGATTGATGTTAAAGACTCCTGTCATCTGAAAAGATTGATTTTAAAGACTCCTGTCTTATGAAAGATCAAGATCAAACTCTCTCAACGCATCAGATTCTTAAAAAAAAATCAATTTGCTGCAATCAATTGTTTTGCCTAACTTCGGAAAAAGAATTTGAAAAAAATATTTTTTAGATTGATTACTAATTAAAAGATGTGTTCATTGTATTTCATGAAAATAAAGTTTTTAAATTATTGATTTTTTAAAATGTTTACGGAGAGAAAATGACAGGCTTGCAAAGGCAAAGTGCCGGTAATGTTTTTGTCATAGAAATATAATATGATTATATGACTATATTACATGTAACAACATACCCAAGATGTATGTGTGAAGTGAATAGTGTGAATTAAGTAAGGGGGGTGGTAAAGGGGTGTGTGTCGAGGGTATAGGTGGTGGGGGGAGTATTAGACAAAAACAAGAAACGGGTAGAAAAGTAAAAACCCAATGTCGCAGTGGGTTTAAAACACAATCATAACAACGCCAAATACCGGCCACAAAAAACACCATACACTTATCTCTAAAAGGGCGGCAATTACTTAAGTTTAAGCTAAACACGTGGTGTAATCGGCGAATATCGTCAAACAAGAAGGTAAGAAACAAAACTTAACATAAACAAACAAGAATTTTGCGCACCAAATATGATAGCACCGCACTACAACGCATTTTCCAATAAAATAAATAAACACTACGGTTTGAAGACACCCCCAATTTTCTCCTTCCACAACAGAAATCCTACAAGTGTATTGTCCTACACAGATATCACAGTTAACCAAGTTCAGGACTCATTTAATCCGTGGATACACACTGTTTTCTTCCAACAGTAGCCACAAGAAATTATAAACATTCTAAAAGGATTCTTCAATCTGTGAAGAGTTCCTCTACTTTAACACTTGACATACTCCAACACACAAAAGGCACAACCATCAAGGGAGACTACTTAACGAACAAAATTTTTTTTAAAAAACCAACATCAGAAGAATTTTTTTTTCAACGACTAACATACCAAGAATTTTGTCCCCACTGAAACAAAACCACTCTAATTGAAATCTGGCAAATCCACATCGTTATCATCTTCATATTTATCAGTCTGGCTCCTCGGTGTTGTAATATCTAGATGCCGGTATCACAGAATGCCTTGCTTTATGAGTTACCCTGGCGATAGACTTGAACCTTGGCAGCACATCATTGAACTACATACTTCCCCTCAGCACACGGGGTGCAACCAACGACTTTTTTTTTTAACGTCTAGTTTTGTTTTTGTGCCACCGCCCTCTACAGGTAACAACTCTATCCTTTTTTTTTTCGTCTTCTCAAAAACGTTATCTCGGTATCTCTCTCCCTCACCTCTCTTTCTCCTCCATCTCTCTATTTAACACCTCTCTGCTCGATCTCTCTTTCTCTCCCACCCCTTTCCCCATCTTTCTATCTCGCCTCTCTCCTCGATCTCTCTTTCTCTCCCACCCCCCTCTCTCTCCTCGATCTCTCTTTCTCTCCCACCCCTCTTTCCCCATCTCTCTATCTCGCCTCTCTCTCTCCTCGATCTCTCTTTCTCTCCCACCCCCTCTCTCTCCTCGATCTCTCTTTCTCTCCCACCCCCTCTCTCTCCTCAATTTCTCTTTCTCTCCCACCCCCTCTCTCTTCCCAAGTCTTCATCTCACCTCTCTCTCCCCCATCTCTCTCTTTTCCATCTTATCCCTTCTCATTCTCCACCCCTCCCCTCTTTAACATTTATATTCACCAATGTGTAAATGTCTACCGTTTAAAGACATGTTAACCACAAATCGATATATGGAACTAATCTCCTCCTAGACATGACATAATTCAAAGAGTGAAATCACAATAGGAATCCTGGCAAAGTTCTCCTCTTCCATAGAGACGAGTCATTGAATAATTTCATGTACAAATGTCCCTATCAACAGTGAACAGCTTTCAGATATCCATTGTGTTCTCAGTGACGGCAAAACCCAAATAATAAAGATTTATATAAGGTTTTTTAAATTTAAAAACCACAGTGTATAATAATGTCATAATGTCTGTGTTGTTCAGTCCTACAAATCGTTCACATTTCTAGATGAGGCTCAGAAATCTGTAGAGCGGGTTGCATTATATATTTTTTTAAAAACGTGCGATTTGCTGGAATCATATTCTATTTCATTGTCTGTTTGGAGTTCGTAGTCTGTTTGGATTTCGTTGTCTGTTTGGATTTCGTAGTCTGTTTGGATTTCGTTGTCTGTTTGGATTTCGTAGTCTGTTTGGATTTCGTAATCTGTTTGGATTTCGTTGTCTGTTTGGATTTCGTTGTCTGTTTGGATTTCATAGTCTGTTTGGATTTCATAGTCTGTTTGGATTTCTTAGTCTGTTTGGATTTCTTAGTCTGTTTGGATTTCTTAGTCTGGTCTGTTTGGATTTCTTAGTCTGTTTGGATTTCTTAGTCTGTTTGGATTTCTTAGTCTGTTTGGATTTCTTAGTCTGTTTGGATTTCATAGCATGTAAATTGACAGTAAAATTCCAAACTACGCAATTACATCAGGAGATTAAATAAGAAAATTCTTCTATTTCCTCCCTTTTATTTAAAAAAAAACAATTAAGCCTACGGTTGTTGTTATATTATAACACCAATATTTCCCTATAACAGAGGTCTATGACCAAGACATAGAAATTGTTCCAACGCCAGGGTGTGATCAACCTTGACCTAGATGTATCATCAAGGGGCTCGCCCCGATCGTCTGCCGAGAACGGGTTCAAGTGAAGCAGACGTGATTACATCGGGGGATCGGCCTCTCCTGCTAAAGGAAGATCCAGTCAGCGGCGTAGCTGAGATGTGGCAGTTTCTCCTAAATATTACTAACACGTTTTTACATTTAAAAAAAAAAAGTATTTGTGTACATCAATATATCAAGGAAAGGTTTTAAAAAAGTATTTGTGTACATCAATATATCAAGGAAAGGTTTTTAAAAAAAAGTATTTGTGTACATCAATATATCAAGGAAAGGTTTAAAAAAAAGTATTTGTGTACATCAATATATCAAGGAAAGGTTTAAAAAAGTATTTGTGTACATCAATATATCAAGGAAAGGTTTAAAAAAGTATTTGTGTACATCAATATATCAAGGAAAGGTTTTAAAAAAGTATTTGTGTACATCAATATATCAAGGAAAGGTATAAAAAAGTATTTGTGTACATCAATATATCAAGGAAAGGTTTTTAAAAAAAGTATTTGTGTACATCAATATATCAAGGAAAGGTTTAAAAAAAAGTATTTGTGTACATCAATATATCAAGGAAAGGTTTTAAAAAAAAGTCAAAAAGAGAATCCGCCAATTCATTTAAAGCGTCTAGGATTTTTTGCTACCATTCAACGTCATCGTATTTTTTAATCTTAGAGACACACAAGGCTGGGAAAAATGAGGTGACGGAGACCTAACTTACAACAACAACAACAACAACAACAACAAAAACAACAAAATGAAATCTGAAGTAATAAACTGCCTTATAGTTGTCTCTGTACATAATAGTTTAATGTTTTGATGTTGATTTGAAGAAGATGATGAAGTTATGTGCTCTTATATTTCCAAACTTTGACAGCGTCCAAATGTGAAAATAAATGTCATAATTTTGTTTAAATTTGCCTGCTCTGAAAGGAAATTCGAATACGTGTATTATCTGTATAGATACTAACTTTACAGCAGTTTTCAAATCACAATTTTAAGACAGCCATTTTGGTCATAGTTACATTGCAACGCTTTTTATTTATTATGAGATACCTATAGATATAGATATTTTACAGTTTTTTTTTATTCCATAACTTGGCCACTAAAGTTGTTGAATAATCAGTTTACATATTTATGAAGTCTTAAAAGTTTCCTCATTTTTGTCCTCACAACATATCACTCTTACACCACAACATATCACTCTTACACCACAACATATCACTCTTACAC
>MUZC01000248.1:200965-244017 GCA_002072015.1 Radix auricularia
ACTCTTACACCACAACAAATCACTCTTACACCACAACAAATCAGTCTTACACCACAACATATTACTCTTACACCACAACATATCACTCTTACACCACAACAAATCACTCTTACACTACAACATATCAGTCTTACACCACAACATATCACTCTTACACCACAACAAATCACTCTGACACCACAACATATTACTCTTACACCACAACATATCACTCTTACACCACAACAAATCACTCTTACACCACAACAAATCAGTCTTACACCACAACATATCACTCTTACACCACAACATATCACTGTTACACCACAACATATCACTCTTACACCACAACATATCACTCTTACACCACAACATATCACTCTTACACCACAACATATTACTCTTACACCACAACATATCACTCTTACACCACAACATATTACTGTTACACCACAACATATCACTCTTACACCACAACATATCACTTTTACATCACAACATATCACTCTTACAAAATACAATTTGTGTGTGTTTGTGTGTGGTGAGTGTGTGTCTTATTAAATTGAAAAGCCCGTTTGTCAATCTAAAAGCACCGTATTTCATTATCTTTATCCGGCCCCGCATATTGTTACCCCAAAGAATACGTCTCTCTTTGCCAAAAGTTTAAACACCCCTGGGGTTAAAATGTCGTGTCAATTTAAAAAGGTGAAAAAAGTGCATACATTTGATCCAAACACGAGTGAGGGAAAGGCTAATTAGTTCTCACCCATGGCAGCCCCATGATGCGCAGTCAATATAAGAGGATGAGATTTTAAAAGGAACAACATATCAAAATCACATGAAATAATCTTGAAATTCCTAGCGATTAAATGAAAGACGCAGAAAGTATATTCTTGCTAGATGCTCAGTTACTTCCACATCAATCCAACCCTATAATAGGTCATGTCTGGTATTGAGCACTTGCTAGTGACGTCGATTATGTTCGCTGAAGGAGATAAGGTATTCGAGCTGCCAACTTCGCATGGTCTATTTGTTTGTTTTTTTAGTAATCGCAATACGAATACATCCAACATAATCTACGCTAATCAACATTTCTAGTTGCGCGCGTATTCAGTATCGTTACAACTTAGCTAGAACTTAATGTCTTGCCACCAACACACAATACTTGTGTCTAATCATAGATCGTGTTTCGGTGAAGTATTTTGAAACTAATGATCTCATTTTAAACAATACATTTCCGATTATTAATTTCTCTGTCTAACGTTGCAAACTCTCAGGATATTTCAATGTCCACATACTAATGGCTGAGGTGTAGCGTTCAGCGCAGTTGCATGTTGTTTTTTTACCATATCATTTCGTTCCCTACTGTCTACGTTAAACAAGTTTGTCGAACCGCATTTAAGTAAGCTTCAAATATCATAACCAAGATTAAAAATTGGAAAGTTTCGCGTAAAACAAAAACATTTTTGATTCAAGATCTGTTTATGTTTTTAAAAGAAAGCGAGGTGCAGAAAATATTAAAATTAAGTAGAAATCAGATTATTTGCAAGCGATGACGGTAAACGGAATCATGGCTCCGATAACAGGTCGCACCTGTGACGAGTGCTTTGATAGGAGGAAAGAAAACGCACAAATCCACATAGTCAGAGCTCCAGCTACAAGCACCGCAGGATTCCAAACAAATGACAAAGAACAAACTGGGTTAGGAGGAGACTGATGTGGGGCAGTGGACCATGGGACAGCTTCTGCTACAGCAGACACCAGGTTAATCCAGCAGACAAGCAGAAGGTCAGGCCGCGCCGACCCAAGACGCGTCAGACAGTTGTAGCAGAATCGTCTGCCATGTGAACGTTCTTCCAGAAACCTCGGGGCTAATTTTGAGGTTCACTGAGTCCGCTCACTGACATACAACAATACACAAAGCCAGGGTTAGGATGAAAGGGGCCAGGGTTGGGGTTAGGCCCAGGGTTGGGTTTAGGGCTAGGGTTAGGGCCAGGGTTGGGGTTAGGGCCAGGGTTGGGGGTTATAGTTTAGCGTTAGGGTCTCTCCTCGGGACGATGTGTATAAACTTTAAAACCAAAAGCAAAACTGTTGTTTTGTTTTGTTTTTTGTAGAAGACATCGCTAGTGGGTAATCTTCATACGTAAAGGTCGTAGGTTTAAAAAGAGAACAGACATCAGTCATTACCCACCCCGTTAAAGTACGTAAGAATGACAACCCCACGTATGCTAGTTTACAAAATCCTCTAAGCCCAAGAGCGTGGAGCACTGAACTAAAATGTGTAATACTCACTGCACCCGTGCATACACAACACATAACTCTCAGAACCCAACGGCAGGGAAATTTCTGTCGTTATCAGAGCAAAAGAACGTCATTAATGTAATAGATCGTCCTCAAAGCAAAATATAAGGTCATCAGAGCAATACAACGGTATGATAGCATTATAACGTCATCAGAACATTTTAACGTCATCAGACCAATATAACGTCATCAAAGCATTTTAACGTCAGAGCAATATAACGGCATCAGAGCATTATAACGTTGTCAGAGCAATATAACGTCATCGGAGCTATATAACAAATAACCTCACCCACCACTTTGCTATGGCTTACAATAAATGAGTGATTGCGTTTTGTATTTCCCCCCCCCCAGGGTGGTGGGGCGGGGGTGGGGTGCTGGGTTGAGTCTAGAGTATTATTTATTCTTTATTTCATGACAACATGTCATATGTACTGGATAATTCACAAGGGATACATTTATATCTGAATATATTTATAGCAATATGAAGTGTTGGAGAGACGTTGAATGTTAACAATCTGACACAGTATACAGGGCAAAGAGAGATTTTTAAAAATACAATTTCTGAGAAAGTAAAAGTTTAACATCTTAGACCGCTTGGGTAAATTAGGGGTAAATTAGGGGTAAATTAGCAAATAATTGTAGTTTCAAAATTGAAATACAAAAAAAAAGAAAGAAAAAATCGTTCTAGACTTAATTTAAAGTGTTTCTCAAGCCGTGCTTGTTGTATGCCCCCTTGTGTTTTGTAAGATAATTGATAGAAGGAAGAAAAATAAATTATACAATTTAATTTTCAAAAAAAAAAATTATGAAAAAAAAACAACACAATCAGATTAGGTGAATATGTTGGGCAAGAAGTAATTCAGGTTGACATTGAGTGACTCTTGGGAAATTATTAAAGATCATTACATTATGGTAGGTCAAATGTTTAAGTTCAAGGTACTCACTTTGAGTTGGTCAAATGTCAAAGCTCAAGGTACTCACATTGACTAAGGTCAAATGTTTTAGTTCAAGGCACTCACATTGGGTAAGGTCATAGGTCAAACTTCAAGGAAGTCAGATCGAGTAAGATCATATGTCAAAGTTCAAGGTGCTAACATTGAGTAACGTCATAGGTCAAAGTTCAAGGAAGTCAGATGGGGAAAGGTCACATGTCAAAGTTCAAGGAAATCAGATGGAGAAAGGTCACATGTCAAAGTTGAAGGTACTCACATTGAGTAAGGCCACTAGTTTGTAATCTTGGAAGACTTGTTCTAGGAAGTTGGTGTGGTGCTGGCTCTGGGCGCAGTCAGACAGCAGCTGGATCTCCTCAAGGGAGTCAAGCACTTGGGACACGGCTCCTTGGTGGAAGAGAAAATTAGACTTGTCCCCCTTAGATTAGGTTACCAGCATGCTAAATTTGAGCAGAGAAGTTTGGAAGAGAGAATTACACTTGTCCCCCCTTAGATTAGGTTACCAGCATGCTAGCACTGAGTAGAGCAGATAAGGGGGAGGGGCGAGGGGGGGTATTTCTTGTTGTCATGCATACCTGTACCATATGAAATAGTGTCTCATTCTCCACTCATTCTACTTCAGATAGTGCATACTATTTTGGTTTAGTTAGTGCATTAACTACATATTTCAATCAAAGTTGATAATTAAAAAGAGACGTTTCTGTAAGTGAGTGATTGTGGAAATGATTTGAAAAAAAAACTACGGAAATTAACGATTAATTTCTTGATTAATCTGGAAAAATTTTTATCGATTAAAATTATTTTAATAGATAAAATAGCCATTAAATTAAAGAGGTTGTCTTAAATAATTTTTCCGAATGATTAATAAATGATTAATTACTTATAATTAATAATAGTTTCCTTTCTTTACGTACAAACTTCTGCATTTAAAAAGACAAATTTTCAAAGTGTAACCTTTAAAATAAGCTCTGATATTTAAATTTAAACAAAATTAATTGCCTATTTTTGTTACTTCCCTTGAAATTTTCAGTTTAATGATGTCATACATCTTATTTTTAGCTTAATCAAAATTATCAATTAATTATTGGGTAATTTTTCAAAAGTTAACGATTAAATTTAAATTAATCTATAGCAGCCCTAATATTAATGTTAAAAACATAATAAATAGTCCAATGAAATCTAGAAATGTTTAGTGATGAACTTAGAATAATTATGATCAAATGTTAGTCAATTGAAAAATATTTTCATTAAATTTAATCACTGTATAATGAAAGATGACTGAAATATTATGACAGACCAATTTATAAAAAACTTTTATCATTTTTTTGTAGAGTGTTGAGCATGGCATGCTACAAGTAATAGTTAAAGTAATTCTCTCATGGCAAGATTGCAAGCATACAAGATTTTGTAGGAGTTTCATAGAACAGTAACCGTGTTGACAAAGAGAGGTATTGGGAACAGGAGGTGGTCAGGCTTGAGGTGGTCAGACAGGAGGTGGTCAGTTAGGAGGTTGTCAGGTAGGAGGTGGTCAGGTAGGAGGTGGTCAGGTAGTAGGTGGTCAGGTAGGAGGGGATCAGATAGGAGTTGGTCAGGTAGGAGGTGGTCAGGTAGGTGTGGGTCACGTAGAAGGTGGTCAGGTAGGAAGAGGTCAGGTAGGAGGTGGTCAGGTAGGAGGTGGTCAGGTAGGAGGTGGTCAGATAGGAGGTGGTCAGATAGGAGGTGGTCAGATAGGAGGTGGTCAGGTAGGAGGTGGTCAGGTAGAAGGTGGTCAGGTAGGAAGAGGTCAGGTAGGAGGTGGTCAGGTAGGAGGTGGTCAGATAGGAGGTGGTCAGGTAGGAGGGGGTCAGGTAGGAGGTGATCAGATAGGAGGTGGTCAGGTAGGAGGTGGTAGGATGAAACAGGACAGGTCTCAAGCAAATTTATTTCAAGAATGTTATAACAAGGCAATAGAGGGACAATGTCGATTGCCCACAGAGTCATCTAGTAAATATTCCTACATTTATTGCATGCAGAGATTAAATATTTTTCATGTCTAAGACACTGGCTGGCTGGAGGAGAATAAATTTGTCCAGTTCTTTCCCTTACCAGCAGATGTGACGTCATCATCGTCAGGCGGAGACGGGTCATTGTAAAAACTTGTCCACTTGGGACTGGCTACAGCTGCCATGATAGCACCCTGTTAGAGAGATTTTATGATTTTAAGAAGTTGAAATGTTTTTATTTTTACTTTTAAAATCTGAAGTATTGAAAAAAAATACATGTACCACATAGCATGAAGAGATAAATATTAAAAAAAAAAAAAAAAAATTTAAATATATCCAATCTACAAAAAAAAACAACACAACCTTATAAACAGATATATGTCTTCTTCATGTCTGCTTATTCCCATGGACAAATGCCGGGTTAAAAAGCTGTTTGAATCAATGCTATCGACTGGTTAGCTCAAAAATCTATACTGTAGGAGACATTAGTTAAGGCTGATGTAGTAGGGATCTTGAAACCACTTCATTGTATTTCACGGGCCATTACCAAAACTCAAGATGTCCTGGTATACAATCAAGTTGACCTGACCTACACTCAAGATGCCCCCGCCTACACGAAAGATGCCCCGGCCTACACGAAAGATGCCCCAGCCTAAACTCAAGATGACCTCACCTACACTCGAGATGACCTGGCCTACACTCGAGATGACCTGGCCTACACTCGAGATGCCCCAGCCTACACTCAAGATGACCAGGCCTACACTCAAGATGACCTGGCCTACACTCAAAATGTCCTGGCCTACACTCAAGATGACCAGGCCTACACTCAAGATGACCTCGCCTACACTCAAAATGCCCCGGCCTACACTCAAGATGACCTGGCCTACACTCAAGATGACCTGGCCTACACTCAAGATGACCTGGCCTACACTCAAGATGACCTGGCCTACACTCAAGATGCCCTCTCCTACACTCAAGATGCCCTCACCTACACTCAAGATGACCTGGCCTACACTCAAGATGACCTGGCCTACACTCAAGATGACCTGACCTACACTCAAGATGACCTGGCCTACACTCAAGATGACCTGTCCTACACTCAAGATGACCTGGCCTACACTCAAAATGCCCCGGCCTACCCTCAAGATGACCTGGCCTACACTCAAGATGACCTGGCCTACACTCAAGATGACCTGGCCTACACTCAAGATGACCAGGCCTACACTCAAAATGACCTGGCCTACACTCAAAATGCCCCGGCCTACACTCAAGATGACCTCGCCTAAACTCAAGATGACCTCGCCTACACTCAAGATGACCTGTCCTACACTCAAGATGACCCGGCCTACACTCAAGATGACCTGGCCTACACTCAAGATGACCTGGCCTACACTCAAGATGCCCTCTCCTACACTCAAGATGCCCTCGTCTACACTCAAGATGACCTGGCCTACACTCAAGATGACCTGGCCTATACTCAAGATGACCCGGCCTACACTCAAGATGACCTGGCCTACACACAATGACCTGGCCTACACTCAAGATGCCCTGGCCTACACTCAAGATGACCTGGCCTACACTCAAGATGCCCTGGCCTACTCTCAAGATGCCCTGGCCTACACTATAAATGCCCTGGACTACACCAAAGATGCCCTAGTCTAAATTCAAACAAATACGTGAGCCCATGCCTTACTTGACAGTAACCAAGCACAGTTTTAAATGTGTCAACTTCCATTGAACTTACTTTAAGTTTTCTCCTGGCATTGAATTTTTTCAGTTCATCAACAGTTTCATGCAGGTGGACCCTGGGCATATCTTTCTTGTTCTGGAAAAAATGGTTAACAACAGGTAAATTAAAGTTTCTGGCTTTCAAAGAAAACACCATTAACAAAATACATAAGAACTTTCAGTGTTACAGAATTAACAAAGGACACCTATATAACAGTCATTATACAATCAATGGTAATCACTTTAATGAACAAAAATGGTTGAAAATGAGTTTTAAGGATCATAATTGTTAATTGCTTATTTCATTAAACAAAAGAAATATTTTTCTTTCAACAAAATAAACATATTTCTTACTTTGATTTGCTCACAGTTAAAGTTATTCAATTATCCTTATTATTTATTTATTAAAAGGACACAAATCACCATCATTGTCTTATGTATTTTCTGTTACCGTTTGTAAGAAAACAAACATTTATAAGGTATATAAGGTATATAGATGTTTTTTTTCTCTCTAAATCAAATAAATAAATGTATAACTAGATGTTGCATATATTTGACATCAGCCATCCACATACCTTTATCCATGTGTGCTCCAGGGCTTGTTCTACTGTTATTCTTTTCTCTGGATCTGTTTCTAAAAGCCTAAACAAAAGATCTTTTCCCTGCGATGAAATCTGGTCCCATTGTTTAGGCTTCATCTGAAACAAGTAGCAATAAAAACAGTCAACATAGACCATTATGAAGCATGATGCGGATTAATAATTACCCAAGAATTGCATACAGTTTTATATTTTATTCAATTAAAAACATCATGGTTGCCAAGGTGATACTTTAAGCAAAGTAACTCACACTTTTTATAAGTTTTACTTTTGAATTATCAGCAGTAAGTTTAAGCTAAGTTGAATTTAAAAAATAATTTAGTTTTCCAGACTCTCTGAAAATAAACATTTTTTGAAATAAAGGGGAGGATATTACAATTTCTGTAAATTTATTAAATATTTTTGTTGTTATCTCCCTTTCAAAAAAAAAAAAATACCCCCACTATTTCTGAATTCAATGAGTAATAATGACAGAGTAATTGTTAATGACTGTGCTGTGCTTTATTAACAAATAAAAATTAGCACAAAATATTCTATATTTATTAGGGCTGCGGAAATTAACTATTAATTTCTCGATTAATCAGTAAATTATTTACATCTTATTTTAAGCTTTAATCAAAATTATCGATTAATTATTTGGTAATTTTTCAAAAAGTTAACGATAAAATTTAAATGAATCGATAACAGCCCTAATATTTATACGTTAACTGTAAACTTATGAACTCACGGGATAGCTGCCCTTGACAATGATCTCATATAATCTCTCTTTGGTACCACAGAAAGGGGGATAACCCCCCAGCAGTATAAACAACAAGACCCCACATCCCCACATGTCCACCGGTTTGCCGTATGGTCTCCTCTCTATCACCTCGGGTGCCATGTACTGTGGTGTGCCCACCCGACCTGGAAAAAAACAAGAACAACAAACGTGTTTCCTTATAGGTCAATACAACTGTTTGGGGCTTTTCTAGCAACCTGTGTTAAATAGGGATTGTTTTGTATGTAACATGTTTGTGTTTTACATGTTTGTGTTTTACATGTTTGTGTTTAACATGTTTGTGTTTTACCTGTTTGTGTTTAACATGTTTGTGTTTAACATGTTTGTGTTTAACATATTTGTGTTTTACATGTTTGTGTTTAACATATTTGTGTTTAACATGTTTGTGTTTAACATGTTTGTGTTTAACATGTTTGTGTGTAACATGTTTGTGTTTTACATGTTTGTGTTTAGCATGTTTGTGTTTAACATGATTGTGTTTAACATGTTTGTGTTTAACATGTTTGTGTTTACACATGTTTGTGTTTTACATGTTTGTGGTTTACGTGTTTTTATGTTATATGAACTCAATCAATACCTCAACTCTCCTCTGGTACTTGGTACATTTGCCAAGCATTTGTGTTCTTTATTTGTGTTAAACGAAGACCCTTCTCATTACATTAGCCATGTGTTTAGGCAGTACGCGTGTCCTTTAGTGACTTATTAGCCTCATTCTTGCCGGAATTGTGCATCCTCACATACCATCCCAATAAACACATACTTTGACGACTCTATCTTGTATACATAATATTAGTTCCTGACAAATATAAATTACTGTACCCAGGGCCGGTCTTAGCAATCGCGGGGCCCTATGTGGCGTAGTATGTGAAACAAATTGCGCAGGGTCAAGTTTGGGTCGGGATGCGAAATTAATAAGGATGATTAGTGAAAATTAAGATGGGGTGCCTATAAAAGCTTGGAGCCCACTGCTGTCGCATAGGTTGCAGTGGCCTAAGACCGGCCCTGACTGTACAATCCTGATAAATACATTCTTTCTATTCTTATACAGACATGAAACCCACATATTCAACAAGCATCGCATTGATTTGTTAGATCTACCCTGATAAAACACTGGCTTGAAACCAATACACTGACATCCATCTGCTAGATCAATTAAAGTTAGTCTGTGGACCCACATCTCTGTCTAAGGAAGATACAATCGCCATTCATTCCCATCCCTTCCCATCTCCTCTCTCGGTAAACAGTACAGCCGAGATTCAAGAGATTCACCTGACGTGATGAGCTGACCATCGGGCAGCTGGGTGGCCACACCGAACCCTCCCAGCTTGACAGGGGCGGAGTTCTCCGTGGACGCCAGCAGGATGCAGTGAGGCTTGAGGTCCCTGTGGATGATGTTGTTGGTGTGGCAGTAGCGCAGGGCCTCCAGCACTTGCCTCATGTAGTGGCTGGGCAGAGGATATAACATATTAGCACATGTACAATCTGTTCAACATTGAAACGGTTCTAATCTTCAACAAAACGCCGTGTACGTAAATCGGTTTAAGAATTAATCAAGGAATTAACACTGTGAAAAAGCGAGGAGTTGGGAAAGTGCATGGGCTGTGATCTAAGGAGGCCACGCCAGTAAAATTATAAAACTAAAAAACTAAATGAAAATGTGTCTGTACTAACAGCATCTAATGGTTCCATTCCACAGGAGTACGTTTTAAGCATGTTTGGACAACAAAACGAGCAAAGATTGGGCAAAGATTGGGCAAAGATTGAGCAAAGAGGCCCGTCACTTTGATTCCCGTCGAATTTAATCTGAAATCTGAAGTCAAACATTTTCAAACAAAAGACCTGAGTGATGCCAAAATAACTCCGGGGTGATGGTCGGGAGGGGAGGGAGCCTCCCAAGGATGATCTCGTTCCCTGCAACCAGTCAGTAAACAAAGAACTCAATCTGTCTGATGACGTAATCAGTGGAAGGACACAACCTTTGGGTCAGCCCTTCATTTTTTTTAATGCGGTGCCTACCGCTAAGGGCGGATCCAGTCCAAACGGCACAGGTGGGTGAAACGGGCGTGGTTACTATTTGCTTACGGCGTTGATTTTCAACTTTCATCAAAATGTTTTTTGTAGTCATGTGTTCTAAGTTTGAGATCCAATCTGCGTCATTAAAATGCAATAACTTTCCGGTCTGAAAACCGAAATACAGAGCATTAACAAACTGCAAGCTAATAATTCAAATTAATTACATGACAAAAAGTTCGACAAGATAAACACACACGAAAACATCAGGCACTGACAAGATTTTTTTTTAAACCCTCAATTTTTTTTTTCAATATGCGGTCCCCATAAAAAGGTCCGGGATTACGGGTCCCTAATCGAATATTCAATGAAGAACGGTATTCATTTATAGCCACGGTAATTGCCTGCGACTGTCTCGCGGGATCGGTGGGATCCGATTACGCTGACGCGACTTAAAATATCGAGTATGGGCATCGAGATTAAACCATCACGATTGCGCGGGTATATTGAGAGTAACCTCCCATTGAAAGCCAAGAGGAAATAAGCGATGTATAACTTGATGTAATCAAACCGATCTGATGGAGACGGTTTGAAAGGCCCAACGATGGGAGACGATTACTAATGGAAGGAAACGGGAAGAAGAAAATAGAACAAATAAACACACTGAGATTTTTTTCCTTCAGCAATCACATTTAAAAATAATTTTGCTGATTCATCAAAGTGTCACAGTTTCAATAATAATAATAATAGCTTTTGTGGTCGTTATCTGAATTCTTTTTTTTGAAAAAAAAGGAGAGATATTTAATTTCTGTTCTGCCAGGGAAATGTGTTCGTATCTAGGTTTCTTCCTTAATCAAAAATGTGATACGCACAATGGAACTATTATTATTTTTTTTAAATATTTGTTTGTCGAAACAAACACATTCAAGTGTGTCCTTGTAAGGCAACCATGGCCGACCAAACAAAGTTATGAAAATCTCTGGTTTGAGGTCTTAGGAGGAGAATAAGGCTTTAAAGACGAGCCCCAAAATGAAGTCTCGTCACGAGCAACCAGGAACGATGGACTCACCTGCCCACAGCCTGATTGACTCACCTGGCCACAGCCTGATTGACTCACCTTCCCACAGCCTGATTGACTCACCTGGCCACAGCCTGATTGACTCACCTGGCCACAGCCTGATTGACTCACCTGGCCACAACCTGATTGACTCACCTGGCCACAGCCTGATTGACTCACCTGGCCACAGCCTGATTGACTCACCTGGTCACAGCCTGATTGACTCACCTGGCCACAGCCTGATTGACTCACCTGGCCACAGCCTGATTGACTCACCTGGCCACAGCCTGATTGACTCACCTGGCCACAGCCTGATTGACTCAATTGGTCACAGCCTGATTGACTCACCTGGCCACAACCTGATTGACTCACCTGGCCACAACCTGATTGACTCACCTGGCCACAACCTGATTGACTCACCTGGCCACAACCTGATTGAGTCACCTGGCCACAACCTGATTGATTCACCTGGCCACAACCTGATTGACTCACCTGGCCACAGCCTGATTGACTCACCTGGCCACAACCTGATTGACTCACCTGGCCACAACCTGATTGACTCACCTGGCCACAACCTGATTGACTCACCTGGTCACAGCCTGATTGACTCACCTGGCCAACCTGGTCACAGCCTGATTGACTCACCTGGCCACAGCGTGACTGACTCACCTGGCCACAGCCTGACTGACTCACCTGGCCTCAGCATGACTGACTCACCTGGCCACAGCCTGATTGACTCACCTGGCCACAGCCTGATTGACTCAATTGGTCACAACCTGATTGACTCAATTGGTCACAACCTGATTGACTCACCTGGCCACAGCCTGATTGACTCACCTGGCCACAGCCTGATTGACTCACCTGGCCATAGCCTGATTGACTCACCTGGCCACTGCCTCGCTGTAGACGAACCCCGATGACGCCCTCTTGACGATCTCAAAACACAGGTCTGCGCCATCCATGCTGGGGAAGATGAGAAAGTTTAGGTTGTTAGTGGTGTGGACATGTAAGAGCCGTTATCTAATGTTAGAATAACTTGTTATATGAAAGCTATTGTTGTCTTGAACGGGTGTTGTTACAAGATAGTAGTGAGAGTTGTCTATGATTATCTGTTGCTAGATGTTAAACATGAGATAAAAAAAAAAAGAAGAACATAGTTTTGAAAGGGGCAAAATATTTTGAAATTAAACATGACTTGTTGGCTACGACGTGTAGGCTGAGAATTCAATATCATACTGAGGGAACATGAGTAATGGAAGGTGGCGGGGTGTAGGTGATGGTTAAAACTGAGCCGGAGGGGGGGTGAGGGGATGGTTAAAACTGAACCGGAGGGGGAATGTAGGGGATGGTTAAAACTGAACCGGAGGGGGAATGTTGGACAAGGAATTCTGAGGTAGCTAGCAAGTCAGCCTTGCAAATGGCGCTGAGGTACTTTTTGTTGTCTGGGTAAACTGAGGAACTGTAGGTGAGACAAAATGAGATATGGGATTAGCAAAGAAAGTCAGGGCGTATTGAAGGGGTTTTAAAGCTCCAAGGAGGTCAGATGTGGCAAAGTGGACACAGTGCAAATATTTATATTTTTTGCAAAGGAAATTAGACAAGCAGAGTTGTATGATGTCAAAACAGAAGATACGCAAAACGAATTGTGTGATTAATACAATTAGTCAAAGATCTATCAATGAAAAAAAAAAGGATGAATAAAGGTTTCAACTAATTCCTTCATCGGTCAAAATGTATAAACACAACTATTAACATACAATTTACATGATACTTTACACACTATACCATGGAGAAAACAATTAGTAGATATAAAAAATAGAGACAAAAATAAGAAAAATCGGCACAAGTACGTAACAAAGTCAAAATATAGAAAACAAGAAAGTAACAAAGTTACAGTAATAAAATAATTTTAAAATAAAAAAGATTTTTAAAACTGAAATATTCTACATTTCCGCAAAATTGTGTAGTTCTACTAAGTTCAATCAACAAGGAGCCAAAACTGGTATTTTTTTATGTTTAAAAAAAAAATATCCTATCATATGTTTTGCTCGCAAATACAATGCCGGTTACTGCAACATCCAAAATACCATCATGATTAGTTAGCGCTGTAGAAGTGTTTGGAGACAGAACTTAGGGCCTGTTTATTTATAGTTATAGGTCTTCTATAAACCGCTCTATTACCTATTGGATCCAACGGTTCGTGTCTCTCGTGGTCTATTTCAAAGCTCTATCGCTGTCACACTCTGGTCTATTTTCTATTGGATCCAACGGTTGGTGATTCTCACATCTTTAATTTTAAAGCAAATCGCCCAAAACTCTATCAAAATAGTAATGATAATAATAATAATAAGTATTATTATGATAAAGATGTTCTATATGACAACATTTCTCAAAACAAAACGGTGTCTGTCTTAAATGTCTCATTGAGAACTGACCCGACACAAAACAAGACGGTGTCTGTCTTAAATGTCTCATTGAGAACTGACCCGACACAAAACAAAACGGTGGCTGTCTTAAATGTCTCATTGAGAACTGACCCGACACAAAACAAGACGGTGGCTGTCTTAAATGTCTCATTGAGAACTGACCCGACACAAAACAAGACGGTGGCTGTCTTAAATGTCTCATTTATACCCGCCATGTGTTAGAGGGTTTTAAAAAAAAAAAGTTCTGAATGAGGTTTTATGAAAAAAATAACGCCTCTGATCCAATGACAAATTTAAATGTATGTAGTGGATAAATGATAAATCTATATAGTTCATAAATGATAAATGTGTGTAGTTCATAAATGATAAATGTATGTAGTTCATAAATGATAAATGTGTGTAGTTCATAAATAATAAATATGTGTAGTTTATATCCTTAAAACTTGAATATATCAGAACTACGAAAATGTTTCAGCCGTCTCTTTACCTTGAGGTATTAAAATACAACAGAAAAAAATGATCAATAACTGTAACAAATACTAGTAAATAATGAGCTCTACAAATGCGAATCGAAAATTCCCACACGAATCAACCCCACCCCTCTCTCCCAACGTCTATTCCCCGCCCCCACATATAAATGTGGCTTCCTGGGATTTGTTAGGACCTATTCCTGGGATTTGTTAGGACCTATTCCTGGGATTTGTTAGGACCTATTCCTGGGATTTGTTAGGGACCTATTCCTGGGATTTGTTAGGACCTATTCCTGGGATTTGTTAGGACCTATTCCTGGGATTTGTTAGGACCTATTCCTGGCCCACAATAAACGTCCTATCGCCACCCAGGCCAGCCACAGACACTGCCTCGCAAACACGTGGTTTGGTTTCCCCTGCTACGTCTCTCATTTCAACATGACGTCATTCCGTTTGAGTGATTCCCGGGAACACACAGACATCGCAACAATTGCCGTTGGCGCAAAGAAAACCCATGAGCACCACCATTAGACGTGTTAAACTACCTGGATTAAGTAACTAAAGAGAATTTCACTGTAAACGGATGTTTTGTTCCTGGCCGAATAGTAACAAAAATTTTTGACAAACTTGTTGAGTGACCTTTAATTTACTTAAATTATGTTCCTCTATTTATTCAGCCCATCACACTTTATCTCTCAAAGCACACCCCCCAACCCCCAACCAGCGATTCTCTCTCGGAAATCTATTCTCCGAGTTCTCCACTTAGCCTCGTTCGGTGTTAGATCCGAAAATAGTTTCTCTGAGAAGAAAAGCTAATCAGAAAGCTAATAATTTTCTTCCAGCTCGCTCCAGGCACACTGGGTTTGATCAATACGGGCGACATTACAGCAATAAGAGGGGTGCGGTGGGGAGGATTGTGTACGGTGTATTTACGGACCATCATGAAACACCTACAGGACATCGTAACAGACTTTAGAGGTAACATGACACACCTAAAGGACATCGTAACAGACTTTAGAGGTAACATGACAGACCAACGGCACATCGTAACAGACTTTAGAGGTAACATGACAGATCTACGGCACATCGTAACAGACTTTAGAGGTAACATGACAGACCTATAGGACATCATCGTAACAGACTTTAGAGGTAACATGACAGACCTACGGCACATCGTTACAGACTTTAGAGGTAATAAGACAGACCTCAGGCACACCGTAACAGACTTTAGAGGTAACATGACAGACCTATAGGACATCATCGTAACAGACTTTAGAGGTAACATGACATACTTACGGCACATCGTAACAGACTTTAGAGGTAACATGACAGACCTCAGGCACACCGTAACAGACTTTAGAGGTAATAAGACAGACCTCAGACACATCTAACAGACTTTAGAGGTAATATGACAGACCTCAGACACACCGTAACAGACTTTAGAGGTAACATGACAGACCTATAGGACATCATCGTAACAGACTTTAGAGGTAACATGACAGACCTCAGGCACACCGTAACAGACTTTAGAGGTAATAAGACAGACCTCAGACACATCGTAACAGACTTTAGAGGTAACATGACAGATCTACGGCACATCGTAACAGACTTTAGAGGTTACATGACAGACCTACATCTAACAGACTTTAGAGGTAATAAGACAGACCAACGGCACATCGTCACAGATTTTAGAGGTAACATGACAGACCTACGGCACATCGTCACAGACTTTAGAGGTAATAAGACAGACCTACGGCACATCGTCACAGACTTTAGAGGTAACATGACTGACCTATAGGACATCATCGTCACAGACTTTAGAGGTAACATGACAGATCTACGGCACATCGTAACAGACTTTAGAGGTAACATGACAGACCTACGGCACACCGTAACAGACTTTAGAGGTAATATGACAGACCTCAGGCACACCGTAACAGACTTTAGAGGTAACATGACAGACCTCAGGCACACCGTAACAGACTTTAGAGGTAATATGACAGACCTACGGCACATCGTCACAGACTTTAGAGGTAACATGACAGACCTATAGGACATCATCGTCACAGACTTTAGAGGTTATATGACAGACCTCAGGCACACCGTAACAGACTTTAGAGGTAATAAGACAGACCTACGGCACATCGTCACAGACTTTAAAGGTAATATGACAGACCTACGGCACATCTAACAGACATTAGAGGTAACATGACAGACCTACGGCACATCGTCACAGACTTTAGAGGTAATATGACAGACCTACGGCACACCGTAACAGACTTTAGAGGTAATAAGACAGACCTCAGGCACACCGTAACAGACTTTAGAGGTAATAAGACAGACCTACGGCACATCTAACAGACTTTAGAGGTAATATGACAGACCTACGGCACATCTAACAGACTTTAGAGGTAATATGACAGACCTACGGCACATCGTAACAGACTTTAGAGGTAATAAGACAGACCTACGGCACATCTAACAGACTTTAGAGGTAACATGACAGACCTCAGGCACATCGTAACAGACTTTAGAGGTAATATGACAGACCTACGGCACATCGTAACAGACTTTAGAGGTAATATGACAGACCTACGGCACACCGTAACAGACTTTAGAGGTAACATGACAGACCTACGGCACATCGTAACACACTTGTGTGACGTTCATGCATCCGTGTTATCATGATCATTGGCGCTCAGCTCATTTAGGGCCCTGGTCTGTTCCATGTCCATCATTCTCTTCCATTCAATCTTATCTCTGAGGACTTTAGGCTCTACGTTATAAGTGTTGGACACCACCGAGTTATTCGTTATATACAGAGGCGTCACTAGGGTTGGTGTCACCCGGGGCGGTAGCTCATGGTGTCACCCCAACACGGCTGAGCCCATAGAACACCTCCGAGATTTCCAGTGAAAACAAAAATGGGAACATACTGAATGTTACATTATGGTGTCACCCCCTTGATGATGTCACCCGGGGCGGCCCACCCGACCGCATCACCCTAGTGACGCCACTGGTTTTATATAAATCTATATATGACTGTCATTGAAGGACAGGACGACTCAGCCACGCGAGAACCTCAAATCCAAACCAACGGTGATGCACAATCATCTCGCGAGACGGAAGAATGCCGAACTAAAGATAAAACTATTTTTTTTAAAAATCAGAGTGCGTTACAATCGTTTCTATTTGGGTATTGCTTCAAACGAGCGCTGATAGTAAATAGTAACGATTTAACGTTTTTAAAAAGATGAACACATAAACACATCTCAACGTAAATGTTCGGAACGTAACCCAAGACAATATTTCTTTAATATTAATGTTTTCATTTAAAAATTATTGGATTAAATAACATAGATCTTAGTGATGATAGCGCGCTTCAAGGATAAAAAAAAAAGTCTTCACACAAAGAATGGATGCCGCACAACTTTGAATATGTTTATTGTTGTACACATGAACCAAAGAAACTTTATTGTAATCAAAGGCAATGTGTTACCAGCTAGCGCTTGCTGAAGTTTATAAAAACAAGAAGTTATCTTTATCTAAAAGTGTCTCAATGGATTTTCTGAGAAAAGTTTCATCAAAACTCACGTGGGATCCCGATCAGGGAAACCAAGTTAATAAACACAGAAGCGAGTAACTGAGCTACGATTATAACCATGATGCGTTGAAATTTCGACTACACCTCTCTTGGGGTCGATGTGCAGGAAATGGCTGGTTGCATCTTCACTGGTTTAACGTCTGCTCTCAGACATACTATTTATATCAACTCAAAGTATTGAATGTCATACAATTTACCACACCCAAAGGACACAGTTTTATGGGGCCTCTAAATACTCTAAATATCAACACAGCACATAAATGGTTAATAATTCAGTGAGGACCAGCAAGTGATAGGGAACAGCCTGTGTTATCGATGCAAGCACATAGTATATACGTATTGGTCCCTGAAGCTCAATGTATTTTTAAATTTCGAAATGGCATCCAGTTACGAAATGTAATAATAGCGCACATGGTGGAGCATAACATTATCTCATGCATGAGTTACGTAAAACAAAAGCAACATTTTGAAATCATCACATAATAATAGTGTAGTAAGAGACATTGAGAGAAGGCAAAGATACATTTACGGGACTCTTAGGTCTTTCTTATGTGGAAAAAAAAAAGGGGGGGATTGTGAGCTACGTTCCTTTTAATCTGCGCGGCCACGCAGATATCTGACAGAAAACTTTTGGAAATATCGCGCAGCAAATTTTGTAAAATTTGGCGTAAAAATGGATCTTTTGTGACTTGTAGGGTGGGGTCAAATGGGGTGGGCCCTTTAGTTTGGGCGACGGCCGATCAGTCGGGGCCTCTTTTTCCAGGTCCAATTAACATGTTGACCTAATTATACCAAAATATCATGTGCCTACATGACATTTTCAAACTAAAAAAGGTACTCTTGTTTATTTGATTGGTGAGACTTTAAAAATCTTAGCCTATACTCAACATTTTGATGTCGAGATGAGCTTCATAACAGAAAACTTGAAAAAGGCAATCTTACCAAACAGCAATACATTTCCCAACCAGAAATACACTTCCAAAACAGCAATATACTTCCCAAACAGCAATACGTTTCCCAAACAGTAATACACTTCCCAAACAGCAATATACTTCCAAAACAGCAATACCATTACCAAACAGTAATACACTTCCCAAACAGCAACTTCCAAAACAGCAATACCATTACCAAACAGTAATACACTTCCCAAACAGCAATACACTTCCCAAACAGCAATACACTCTCAAACAGAAATATAATTCTCAAATTGCACCACATTTCCCAAACACTAATACACTTCCCAAACAATAATACACTCTCAAACAGAAATATAATTCTCAAATAGCACCACATTTCCCAAACACTAATACACTTCCCAAACAGCAATACACTTCCCAAACTATAATACAATTCCCAAACAGCAATGCCCTTCCCTAACAGTAACACACTTCCAAAACAGTAATACCCTTCCCAATCAGCAAAATGCTTCCTTAACAGTAATACACTTCTCAAACAGTAATACACTTCTCAAACAGTAATACACTTCTCAAACAGTAATACACTTCTCAAACAGTAATACAAACAGTAATACACTTCTCAAACAGTAATACACTTCTCAAACAGTAATACACTTCTCAAACAGTAATACACTTCCCAAACAGTAATACACTTCTCAAACAGTAATACACTTCTCAAACAGTAATACACTTCCCAAACAGCAATATACTTACTTAAAAGAGCTATATACATCCCAAAAAAGGCAATATGCTTCCCAAAAAAACCAATATACTTCCTGTATAGCAATATACCCACGGATCACGACAACGGCCTTCAAACATGAAACACCTTCAGGCATAGAGCATTGACGTATACACGTAAACTCTTTTTTATGAATTTTTTATACGACAATGTCCTTTACCCCACGACAACATCAATTAAAGAAGACAATATTCCTCATACACGCCATTGTTCTTACTGCATGACAATGCTTTTCATATTTAGTGCCATAAACGCAGTATAGAATTTTAGTCCAAGAATATGCACCTAAAACGATTAGGCAAGAGGCTTGATTATGGCAGATGCCTTACCCAAGATTGTAACCTAATTTAATGAGAAACAACACGATGCTATTAAGAAATGAACAGTAACAAAGATCAACATAAAACAGATTGCAGTAATTACAGCTGAAAATAACAAACCTTAAGTCTTACGTGATCGCATGGTAAGTTTTACATGAAGGAAATCAGCGAGAACCCGAATTGACCAACACCCGAAATATATCCGAACGATGTTAACGTATTGCCGCCCAACAAACCATCTGCGCTCTCAGCCACTCATCCGAATCCTCCAGAGGACGTTGTCGGTAATTCTGAAAACACGGCAGCGCCAAACACAACGCCGCTGAACACAACACAGGCCGAAAAACAGTTTTTTTTTCGAGCAGCTCGCAGTCACACAGTGATGGCTGGTGTCAATAGTCACACAGGGATGGCTGGTGTCAATAGTCACACAGTGATGGCTGGTGTCAATAGTCACACAGGGATGGCTGGTGTCAATAGTCAATGGCTGGTGTCAATAGTCACACAGTGATGGTTGGTGTCAATAGTCACACAGTGATGGCTGGTGTCAATAGTCACACAGTGATGGCAGGTGTCAATAGTCACACAGTGATGGCTGGTGTCAATAGTCACACAGTGATGGCTGGTGTCAATAGTCACACAGTGATGGCTGGTGTCAATAGCCACACAGTGATGGCTGGTGTCTATAGACCGGTCTCTGTCTATGTCAGACCACGATCCTACGGATACGGCTTTCCCCGTAACACGGACACGGCGTTTCCCCAGCAACACGTACGAGGGCCGCCGTGTCCCTTGGGAGACTTTTAATTGGCAGGCATCCTTTCTCTTGCGCGACTGGGCAGCGGTGTGTTCCCGGTATAGATAACCTATAGGCCCACAGTGCAGATTTAACCTATGGTTCACAGTGCAGGTTTAACCTATAGTCCACAGTGCAGATTTAACTATAGTCCACAGTGCAGGTTTAACCTATGGTCCACGGTGCAGATTTAACCTATAGTCCACAGTGCAGGTTTAACCTATGGTCCACAGTGCAGGTTTAACCTATAGTCCACAGTGTAGGTTTAACCTATGGTCCACAGTGTAGGTTTAACCTATGGTCCACAGTGCAGGTTTAACCTATGGTCCACAGTGCAGGTTTAACCTATGGTCCACAGTGCAGGTTTAACCTATGACCTACAGTGCAGGTTTAACCTTTGGCCCACAGTGCAGATTTAACCTATGGTCCACAGTGCAGGTTTAACCTATGGTCCACGGTGCAGATTTAACCTATGGTCTACAATGCAGGTTTAACCTTTGGCCCACAGTGCAGATTTAACCAATGGTCCAGAGTGCAGATTTAACCAATGGTCCACAGTGCAGATTTAACATATAGTCCACAGTGCAGATTGAACCTCTAGTCCACAATGCAGATTTAACACAGGGCAGTTTATGGCCACATTCAAAATTACAAAATTTCGAATCTCACTGGAAGTCCGGATACAACCCGGAAAAAGAACGTTCATAAATTACATTAGATACTTCACTATTTGAATTTTTAAGTCTCACATGAAATGTACACCAACACTGTTTTCGGTACCTTACTGTTAACTAAACGAAAGAAAAAAAAGATGAATTAAAGAGTTGCTGTTTTTATCCAAACATCACCAAAATGTTGCAGGTTCACCTCTCATTATTGATGTTGCTCTACTCTACACGTGGTTAGCTCAATCGTGCAAAGAGCAAAGAACTTAGGGATCAGAAGTACATACGCGGATCTAACGGTGAATTGAACAAAATGGTGGGTGAGATTGCAATCAGGCTTATAGATTGGTAGATGAATAATATGTAAACGGGGTTATTAGTGAGACTGACAGAACGTGAGAAAGCAACAAACGTTTTGGCAAAGAGCCTTCCTAAAGGAACAAATGGTACAGAAATAAAACCAATAAAAAGAATAAAAACTTAGCTGCGGAGCTCTCATTCACTCTTTGGATTTTCTGTGTTATTTGTTCATTGAAGAAGGCCCTTTGCCGAAAAGTTCGTTGTTTTGTTAAGTTCTGTCAGGCTCACTCATACCCCGATTACATATTATTCATCTAACGGTGAATTACAGCAAAGGGTCCAGTTAAAGCAATATTGCGTCAATGACCTGGATGAAATGACACCGGAAGAATGTACATCCCCCCCCCCCCCCCCCGCAGAGGGTAGCGCCTAAACTTCTCCCCACCGTTTTCTTTATTCTCGGAAGACAGCTGGTTTATAAACACCACTAGATACGACCTGAGGCGTTACGTACGCCGCAAACTTGCTCATAGATAGTGCAAAGAACGGGGGTGGGGGAGAGAGAACGGATACAAACAGCAGCACAAAGAAATGAAAACAATGCGAATGAACATCGGGGGGGGGGGGATCGCCGACGTATTGTAGGTCTTGAGATATGTGTACTGTGGTTGTTGTTACCTGCCCCCCCTCCAGGCGACGTGCCTGTTGCGTCAATGTGAGGCGCCTTGTGTGACCAGGTGAGGTACCTTGTGTGTCCAGGTGAGGTGCCTTGTGTGTCCAGGTGAGGTACCTTGTGTGTCCAGGTGAGGCGCCTTGTGTGTCCAGGTGAGGTACCTTGTGTGTCCAGGTGAGGTACCTTGTGTGTCCAGGTGAGGTACCTTGTGTGTCCAGGTGAGGCGCCTTGTGTGTCCAGGTGAGGTACCTTGTATGTCCAGGTGAGGTGCCTTGTGTGTCCAGGTGAGGTACCTTGTGTGTCCAGGTAAAGTGCCTCGCGTGGGTTCATTAATCCGTTAAAAAAAAGTAATCGATGCGGAACCATTAGCCTAATTAACGGTGCACCATAACAGGAAATATTCGCCCGAGCTAAACTTGGCGCCCGGCTCGTGCGCGTACAGCACGAGGTCCATTTGAGGGCTGCTGATTGGAGTGATGGTCGACCGGCAGACTCAAGCAGTGACAGAGTAGCTGACGTGTTACTGGGATCAATAGGGGTAAATATTGGCCAGAGAGATGATCACAAAATCAAGGCTAAAATAATCTCTGCTGTGCACTGAAGCCCCACATATTTGCATTGGTGAGCATTGATCTCATTAATACCATTGTTGCCATTTCTTTAAAACATATATTTTAAAAGTCAGGGAAACAATCTTAAAGTATTAATTATAGATTATTTTATTTTATTTTTCAGAAAAATATCTTTATTTTTAAATTTCAATTAGTTTTTAATATGAAAACGATTCTAATATTAACGGAAAGATCATTTATTTCAAATGTTTTTTTTTAAATTTAAAAATATTGTTAAGAATTGATTCTCGCAAACTTCTACTTCTATGTTCCTATAGATTTGTAAATATACGATCTCAAGGGAATGGAACGACAGGAAATGGATGTTAAGTGTCATCCAGATTTTGACAATGAAGCAAGTTTACATAAGCGCATTTATAACTGGTCCTCGTCTGTTAATTAAATGCATGATCCAGATCTTTGTAATAACTGGTTTTCATGTTTCTGTCTTTCAAAACTGGACATCATATCTAGACACACACCTGCAACTTTCTGTATCTTTGATGCCAAACGTTCACACATCATATATGATCACAAATGGACTGACCCTTCAATACCACACGTTTACACACCATAGATGACCACAAATGGACTGACCCCTCAATGACACATGTTTGCACACCATAGATGGCCACCCATGAACTGACCCTTTAATGCCACACGTTTACACACCGTAGATGACCACAAATGGACTGACCCCAATGCCACATGCTTACACACCATAGATGACCACCAATGGACTGACCCCTCAAAGCCACACGTTTACACACCATAGATGACAACGAATGGACTGACCCTTCAATGCCATACGTTCACACACCATAGATGACCACCCATGGACTGACCCCTCAATGCCACACGTTTACACACCATAGATGACCACCCATGAACTGACTCCTCAATGCCAAACGTTTACACACCAAAGATGACCACCCATGGACTGACCTTCAATGCCACACGTTTACACACCATAGATGACCACCCATGAACTGACCCCTCAGTGCCACGCGTTTACACACCATAGATGGCCACATTAACTGACCCCTCAATGCCACACGTTCACACACTGTGCTCCAGTCAGATTGACAACCAATCGATGGGCCTCACGGACCCGCATGTAAACATGACCTTTGACCTCAGGTAGCAGCTTCTAGTCTGAACGACCCGCAATGTAACAATCACACAGTGGTCTCTAGCTTCAACTACCGGAATGTAATATCTTCTAGTGGCTACAAGCCCTATATTTGTATATATATATATGTATGTATATGTATATATATATATCTATATAATAATGCGCCTAAGCGCGTCCGTCAGTCAGAAGCCCCTATACCACGCAACTCTTGATTACTTTTTTAAAATTGAAAATATAGACGTAAAAATCATAATGATTTTGGGTTTGAGATTAACAGAGGGTGTGCTTTTGCGCGCCGTAAAATAAAAAAACATTAAGTGGCGTCATGAAGCTTTTATTNGGGCTGTAGCTGGAAGGATGTGGTGGAGCAAGCCACGGATGATAATAATGATGCTATATTAAAGCAGATATACCAAAATTGATGGGTAATATTTAAATTAATAATATTGTTATTTTTTTCGACACACATAACGTTGTTTTTATTAAAAATGGGTTCGATTTATCACTACCCTACTTTCCAGATGCGTTTACATTCATTTTAAAGTTGAATTTGAGACCCAAAACCAAAATAAAGTTATTCCTAGTGTGCCTACCCCGTAGCGTAGCACGGGTATTTTGCTCGTATATATATATTAAAGAAGAAGAATGTTTTGGGTAACACTTGCTGTTAAAGACAACTTTCCAAGCACTACAAATTAATTTAACGAAATACACAATTTATATTAAGACAAATTTAAAGGCATTAATTTTAAATTTAAAACAAAGTTTATAATTCTATCAAAGAAAAGTTTGAACTTTCTAAAGTACCACCCCCTACCCAACCCTTTTTAAATAAAAAGATTCGTAAAGAAATACAGTTTAAATAATTAAGAAAAAGAAATAACACAAATATTTTTAGAGACATGTTTAAACGAACAAAATATAAATTTAAAAAAAATATTTATTAAATAAAAAATTAAGGTCGCTAATAATAACTTTAAATCTCTAAAAAAAACTGTAACAGTCATGGTTAAATTACAAAATATAAATATTTAATATTTTTTTTTTTTACTTTAAAATTTCATTTCATTTAACTTTATAAAAATAAATTCTTTACTGCAAGAATGCACAACAATTTTAGTCTCTACACTTCTCTCCCCTCCTCTCTCTCTAACTCTTCCCCCCCCCCCCACCGAGGTCAGACTCTAAGACCACCAAGCAACATCCGACACAGCAGACTAAAAGAAATTTAAATGCCATCTGACAAATGGCTTAAAAAAAAAAAAGCAGACACAAACAAAACAAAAAACGATAATTAATTTCAAGTCGGGGAATGTCTTTCACTGTTTTCGGAGCGTTTCGGCGTAAACTAAGACTACATAATGCTATAGGTAATGGATATCGATCTTGACTACCACGTATCGGCGCAACTTCAAACAAGAATAATTACAGTCTATTAAAGTCTAATGGCGGCCGTTGGTCCGATGTGCTGAAAGCAGCATCAGAGTTAATGTTGGTTCAAGAATCTCAGAATAGAACTAATGGCGAGGGGGAGAGGGGGCAAAGACCGACGGGGTATTCAGGGGACTTGGCGGACATTTGATGTACGAGTGAAAGCAAAGATGGCGGGGTGCGGATCTAAAAGTAAAACAAAGACGAGGAACCGATGGGCAGCTAATATATAAAAGTAAAGCCAAGACCTTTGTGAACTTATATAAAAATGTTAAACTAAAAAACAAGACGAAGAACCGATGGGCAACTAATATAGAGGAGTAAAACTAAAAGAAGTGGTGGGAATTGAGACTTTGAGACTTATCATGACTTGAATAGAATCAGATGGGGAAAACATACTATTAATGGAAGATGTTCAGAAACATAAAGGGAAAAGTGAGATAATGCATTTAACACATAATAAAATCTCAATGATTAAAGAGAATGAACTGTGTAAAGATTGAGATTAAGAATTCAATAGAGGGAAAATAAGGGAGTGGATGATACAGCTGAAAGGGCAAGTACTGATTTAAACAATGAAAGAAAACCACAACGTCCATTACTTCTGCTCTTACCGCTCGTGCCTGAGACGAAATGAAACTCGCTTTGCGGACTTGAAGGACTGACTGCGACTTCTTGTTCCTCCTTTGACGATGGGCCCCGAACGACAATGTGGAGCTTCCTTTCTCCCGGGCAAGGGGAAGCCGTTCTGCTGCGCCGCCCTCGACCCGTGGCTGCTCTTTCGAGGAGGAGTCGTTTTACCGTGGGGCCCGGGTTTCTCGGCTGTTGTCCGTTCTGGCGTATGTTCCACCGAGCCGTTCAAATCTCGAACGGTGCTCAGTTTGGCGAACTCTGTGTCGCGAGAAGACAAGTGGACGCCCTCGAGATTCTGGGCCAGGATGCGGCGCTTGATGCTGTGACTGTGCTTACGGTAGCCTTCCAGATTGGAGACGGCATCCGTGAACTCCAGCAAGTTCTCCAGGGCCTCCCTCTCCGGCCCGTCCATCTCGTACTCCTCGTCCTCGATCAGGGTGTCGTTGGACTGGTCAGCGATGTCGCCGTCGCTGAGGTACAGCTTACCGCGGTTGGACTGCGCGGCGTTCGTGTACACGTCACTGAAGTCGCTGCAGTCGGAGCTGCGTGAGTACCTCAGCCCGCGCCCGTGCGGTGAGGTACCCGAGGGGTAGTTTTTCGTCAAGGACTGAGAATCGTCGCTGGTCTCCGAGCAGACGCGATCCAGGCTGTGCTGGGAGTCCCATACCACGTCCCCGTAAAGTTTGTTCTCGCTCTCTGTCTCGTGGTCCGGGATATTCAGTTCAATGTCGTGGACGGAAACGGGGATTTCCGATACGAGATCACAGCTTTTTAGAAACTCGTCGTGGCAACCAATGATGGAGCCGTGAAGCGATGACGCATCGACTGTTTGCTTCACGTGGGTATCGCTGCGGCACGGACACTTTTCGGTGACGGAAGAAACCGGCTGCAAGCCACTTCTGTCTCTGTGATGGGTGGGTGTACTTTGGTCTGTGGGGTTTGTCTGAACCTTAGCTTCGAACTCTTCGATTCTCGATGCGTTCCCGCGCTCGGCGTCGGGATCTGGGTCCGGGGGGTCTGCCATTTTGGATATGAAGCATCCACTGTCCTCTTTAACATCGAGGCACTGCTGGTCAGAATTATCGTCATCCATGTCCGGACTGAAAGCCCAGCGCCCCCTGCGCAGCTTCAACGTGGACACTGGCGGCTTGAACGGAACGCGGCGTCTGGACTGGTCAGTCCATGGACACAATGTTGTGTTTAATTCGTATTGGATGCCTCATCTTATAGCAACTGGAAAATCACATTAGAAATATTCACACGCAGCACGGGCTAATGGGGAATTTTACATTATCCAAGAGAAGACGGAACAAAGGGGATTTTCCTCAGGATACATTAAATATTTCATAATTTAAAGATAACACAAGGGGGTTGACTCGGCAAAATAGTTGGAATACAGTTAGCTCCGATCAATGATGTACTGAATTTTTTTTTTTAAATACCAATAATAATAATAATAATAATGCACAGAAGCCGATATCAGCCTTTATATAAAACTAGGGACCAAGTAAAACCCACAACATACAAAGATTTATAAGATGTTGATCTGAGAAGAAAAAATATTGGAAAAGTCGTTTTATATTTATTTGACTTAAATGTGGTTTACAAGGTTTCAACGGGCATAACTGATCGGCTTCTAAATTTATGCCATAAATTCTTGCAGTGGCGTAGCTATGGGACGGGGTGCAAATTCAAAATTTCCCAGTGGGGGGGGAAGGGGTGCGCAATATTAGTGTACAAAAATTTGTTGCATGAAATATTTCACCACGGCCATGTATGTAGGGCCCCTAAAGGGGCAAAGCGCCCGGGCCCCGAAACCCCTACAAATCCCTAACTACGCCACTAAATTCTTGTCTCTATTACTTCCGCAGTTACAAGCCTTATAAAGAGTACTTTGTACACTTGGTTAACACGTAGGTTAGTATAAGTGTTATTGTGAACGTTAACACGTAGGTTAGTATAAGTGTTATTGTGAACGTTAACACCGATTATATATAGTACATGTCTAGCAATGACACGCGTCATTTTTATTAGACTCGAATAAAGGTTTTACCAGAGCTAGTACGCCGCATTTTTCTGTTCGTATATTTACAGTGTGTGTTCAACTAAATTCACTATATTCTACTTTCTACAAACACATTTTTCAAACCACCAGAATCCACTTTATGTGTCTGTTTGTGTGTGTTTGGGGGGAGGGGTGGGTTGATAAATAGTCTCTCCACAAATAATTATTTTTACAGAAAGAAACAAAATATGAAAGGGGTTATAAAAAGAATTAAACCTTTCATGTATATTAAGTGTATCGAAAGTTTCCTAACTTCTAAAGATTTGTATTAAAACATTATTTTTTAAAAAATAATTAACAATCAAAGCTAACTATATACAACCACTTGACCATAAATTTGGCCACTTTACGATCTCCCAACCCCCCCTTTTGGTTATGTACATGTTTTATCATTCTTCCTTTACTAATATGAGTGGACACATTGTACTACTTTCTTTGCTAATATGGGTTGACACAGTATACTACTTCCTTTACTAATATAGGACACAGTATACTACTTCCTTTACTAATATGGGTGGACACAGTATACTATTTCCTTTACTAATATAGGACACATTATACTACTTCCTTTACTGATATAGGACACAGTATACTACTTCCTTTACTAATATAGGACACATTATACTACTTCCTTTACTAATATAAGACACAGTATACTACTTCCTTTACTAATATAGGACACATTATACTACTTCCTTTACTAATATAGGACAGTATACTACTTCCTTTACTAATATAGGACAGTATACTACTTCCTTTACTAATATGGGTGGACACAGTATACTACTTCTTTTACTAATATAGGACACATTATACTACTTCCTTTACTAATATAGGACACAGTATACTACTTCCTTTACTAATATAGGACAGTATACTACTTCCTTTACTAATATGGGTGGACACAGTAAACTACTTCCTTTACTAATATGGGTGGACACAGTATACTACTTCCTTTACTAATATGGGTGGACACAATAAACTACTTCCTTCACGAATTTTATTTATGGCTACAATACATCTTCCCCCCCCCCCCACTCACTGAGATGTTATCCACGAACGATTGCCACGAGAAATGCCGTTAATTAAACTCCGCCTGCGTATTCCAGTGTTTACTTGGACATCTCGAATCCCCTCCCACCCCACCACTAGGCCTCTGGGGGTCTGTTATGAAGCTTATATCTTGATATACGGTGGCCAGGAGAGAGGAATGAGATGGAGAAGTACGCCATGGGCGGCACTTCCATGGGCAGTACTTCGATGGGCGGCACTTCCATGGGCAGTACTTCCAAAGGCGGCCGGTATTTTCGGCTCAAACTCGGCATTTCATGACAGCTGGTGGCTAAACAATTCGTCAAAACTAAACCAGAAACGTGATTAAAATTTGAGCCAATGGGAACGGTTGTTTTATAATATTTATTAATTTGACCCAATGGGAACGGTTGTTTTATAATATGACCCAATGGGAGCGGTTGTTTTATAATATTTGTTAATTTGTTAATCCCAGTAGACTGGGATCCATACAAACAGACACGGTGTCACTTTCTGTTCTAGTAGACTGGGATCCATACAAACAGACACAGTACTACACTTTCTGTTCTAGTAGACTGGGATCCATACAAACAGACACGGTGTCACTTTCTGTTCTAGTAGTCCGGGATCCATACAAACAGACACGGTGTCACTCTCTGTTCTAGTAGACTGGGATCGACACAAACAGACACGGAGTCACTTTCTGTTCTAGTATACTGGGATCCATACAAACAGACACGGTGTAACTCTCTGTTCTAGTAGACTGGGATCCACACAAACAGACACGGTGTCACTTTCTGTTCTACTAGACTGGGATCCATACAAACAGACACGGTGTCACTTTCTGTTCTAGTAGACTTGGCGGGCGTTGGGCACCATTTCTTTTGGCGTCTCAATAAAAATGGATCCACCTTTTACAGTGCAGCTGTTGAGTTTCCCCCAAATGAAATAAATCACGCAACGTGACAGGCGAAAAAACGAGTCGATAAACACTAAGAAATATGGTAATGTTCCTCTAATCTTAAAGGGTAAAAAATATAATAATAATTTAAAATTAAGGATTTCGTTGCATTAGACCAGTGGTTCTTAACCTTTTTGGAAGTAGCGAACCCCACCAGTTTCATATGCACATTCACCGAACCCTTCATTATTAGTAGTAATATAGATGCCTTGAGTCGGGTGCTGTCTTGACCTCCCTCCGCCGAACCCCGGCGACTGACTCACCGAACCCCTAGGGTTCGATCGAACCCACGTTAAGAACCACTGCATTAGACTGACATAATTACACTGTAGACAACAGAGAGTGTCGGAAACTTCAGGATAGTCACAACGTATGGATAGGGTTTTCTTTTTAAAAATATTTTTTAACAGAACATCAGCCCGCCCTAATCGTTATCTTCAAACTCATCACCTATCACCCGCTGTGCGTGTGCGTACGTGGGTCTTGCTATCCCCCGCTGTGCGTGTGCGTACGTGGGTCTTGCTATCCCCCGCTGTGCGTGTGCGTACGTGGGTCTTGGATGGACCCGTAATCCCCTGATTAACAAGCTTAAATCTAGTGGCTCTCTGCTCTTGGCCGTAGTAACAGTTATCACACCTCCTGACATTTCCCACAATAAACTTCAGTCGGAGCCAGTGAACTAACCCAAAAGTAAACCACTTGCGAAGTGTAAGGAGTGGGCGGGTTTGGTTTTGGGGGAGGGACGGAGTGGTATATATTTACAGTAGTATGCTATCCTAAAAGAACAAATACCAAAATAAGGGTGATAAAAGAAAACAGAAAGGAAAGACACAAAGAAAATATGTTACTAAATAAGAAAGATTCATTGACCATTTATCACAAATCATTAGCAAAGCTGCTGTGTCTTCACACGTGGACTGGGATATTTGAGGTAAAACAGAGATGACGCGCCTTGTACTCTGGGACTTTATAGATTTTGTTTTTTGGGGTGAAACGGGAAAGTCTTCATCATTAAGTATTAACCACGTCCTCCAAGATGAGAGAAGACAGACGCCCCGAGCCCGCCTTGAGTTCACACACAGATCGATCAAGTCGCTATTTATATAGACGTCTATTTTATGCGTCTCCGTCAGCCCCCCCCCCCCCGCCTCATATCGCACGCACACCCGTGACGTCACGATAAATTGATTCCGTATTTTGTAACTGGCTTTTAATAAGACACTGCCCAACTACCCACGTCTCGGGGATTAAAATACAAAATGGCACAAACAAATTGTGTAACAAAAACAAGAAATTTGAGCTCTATTTTTTTTTAAACTAGAACGACAGTAAACTGTACGGCTAAAGCGTTCGGGGATTAAAAAGCTTCGGCGCCCTCCGCTCCCCCCCCCCCCGCAAATTTAACCATGTCAGATTTCCAGGCGTGTCCATGGGAATGTTTTTCCATGAGATTCCCATGGGAAATGGGATGGGACAGGCATAAATTGCAATGGGATGGGATGGAATGGGACAGAAAAATATGTCCCATGGACAAGCCTGCAGATTTCTCTCCTAACCATCACCTCATATCTGAGAGAGAAACTGAGAGATGTGTTTTTATGAATGCCTGTGGGTGTGTCTGTGTGTGTAAAAGTTTCTCTGATTTAAAAGATTTCAAAAATTGTGATGAACGCAATTTGATAATAGGAGAAAATTTGTTAATACTGTTGGGAATTTAGGGCGGGCGACCGCGGGGTTTAGGCGCCTAGGGGTCTGGCGAGCTTGTAAGTGCAAATGTGACGTTCGGATGTTATCTGGCTTGGAGTCGAAATCTAGGCTTTGAAGACGGAAACTGACCATGCGGGCATATAATCTAGCCCGGGTGTCAGGACGGCAGACCGAGGTACTCGGCCGTAAAGTTAGATGAAAGGAGCCGACGAGGAAAAGGGGGGGGGGGATTACTGACCATGACGGGTTACGTCAAACCACCCTACACCGTCTTATCTAGGGGAGGTACAAGTTGATTGACATTTTGACTTTCGGACAGCGGAGTCTGGGGGCGGAGTCTGACAGAAGAAGAACGCTCGGACTCAGACTCGGACACACACAAACACGGAGAGACAGAACGAGTAGTTAGGAACAAGGACAGATAGTGAGATAGACACAAGTGTTAGAGAGAAGCTAGAATAAATATAATTAACGAAGTTAAGGAAATTAAACATAATTTAAGTGTGCATTCTGTCTTGGACTTAAGTGATTGATTATTAATTAACCAAGTGTGTGAAAGAATTAGAGATAGAACATAAGAACACCCGAGGAGCTTCACAATACTAACATTCTCTACCAAACAGCCACAGAACAATGAACATAACGAAACCTAATGAAGCGGTACAATTTAACGGGTGGTTTAACTCTTGTAGTGAGTGTCGTTATGAATGGATGACTAATGACTAGCTATAGATAGCCTAAACCTCGTAGCCTTCAATGAATACTTTGACAATAATCGCTGGAATCTTTCCACCGTTTAACCTGCTAATAATGATAACTCCCTGCAGGAGACACTGTTGTGTATAACTGAGAGAATGAGTTTGTTGTATTATACTGGGATCCACAATGTCACTTTCTGTTCTAGTAGACTGGGATCCATACAATCAGACACGGTTTCACTTTCTGTTCTAGTTGACTGGGATCTTTACAAACAGAAACAATGTCACTTTCTGTTCTAGTAGACTGGGATCCATACAAACAGACACGATGTCACTTTTTGTTCTAGTAGACTGGGATCTATACAAACAGACACGATGTCACTTTCTGTTCTAGTAGACTGGGATCCATACAAACAGACACGGTGTCACTTTCTGTTCTAGTAGACTGGGATCCATACAAACAGACACGGTATAACTACACTTTCGTCAAGTAGAGAGGGCGCCATTCTAACAGACATGGAGTCACACTCCATTCAGTCAGTGCTCCACTCGAACACCGGGACATAACTGGACCTCAACCCAAAACTTTTCATAATGGTCAGTTCCAAATCATTGACATTTGTTTACGAAATAATCGAATTTTTTCCAGAACGAATGAGGAGTCGAATTTTTTCTTTAAAAAATAACATAATATTAGAAAAATATTCTTTTTTATTATGATCAAAAGTAAGCTGAAATTATGCCCATTATTGATATAATTTTCAGCTCCTTAACGCCTACATATGGCGAGTTCATCACAAGATTAATATAGGCCATTGGTCAGCTTTAGAACCCTGCAGGTACAAGACGGGGCGTAGACAAGTGGGGAAAAGTGGACTCACGGTGGACGGTCCAAGTCTTAGGCCCTAAGAGAAAGCGAGTGGCGGGGTAGAAGGGTACAACTGATCGATACGAAAACATCGAATCTTCCTTTAGAGAGCTATAGAGACTTTGGGAGATGGCGTCGTCCATCTTGAGTGCCAGACTTGGCGAATTGTCTTCCTTCGCCGCCTCTCTTTGCGTCTCGTGACCTTAAAAATCAGGCATTAATTAACTTTAATTGGTGTGCTTCTATGAGGTAGGAGCTCTGATAGGATGTGGCTTCACAACAGTGAGAATATTAAATAATGGCCGGGTTAAGGTTTACTTATTATTTATTTGTTATAAAAAGTGTTTCAAAAAGATGTACATTCCCTCAATGTCAATCAAAATTCCTTACTATGGGCAGCACTAAACTCTAAGCTGTCTCTTATTGTTACTCAACACTCTATGAATTGGGGCTGCAGCAATTAACTATTAACTAATCGATTAATCGTTAAAAAAATTAGATTATTAAAATTAGTTTTAGAGATTAAAATTCCATTTAAATTTAAGAAAATATTGCTATTATTTTTTTCTCTCCAATTTATCAATAATTTTTATTTTTTGTTACTTACATAATTTTCCCTTGTAGTATTGTTATTTATTTAGGTGTGCATACGTAAACAAAAATGTTTTTCTTCCTTATTTCTTAACTGGCAGAACGAAATTGCTATGATACGTCACCAAATTTGGGAGCCATGCAATTACAGCGACTTAACCGATTCCGCGAAATAATAGATCGCCACTAACAGGATCTATATATGCGTTATAACAACATAATTAATCGAAATAAATACTGGCAGTATTCGATTAAATTTTTTTCCCAATTAATCGAACCACTTTGTTTTAATCTGTACCAGCCCTAAAATAAGTTTAACAAAAGTGGCAGTTCTTGGGTCTCTTGTAGGCTGTCTCTTATTGTTACTCTCCACTCTATGTATGTTAGCACAAAGTGCAGTGCCAAGATGTCTTCAGTAATATCTCTCATTCAACACTGTCACATAACACCCAAGCTGACCCTCATCTCTGACCACCATTGACCAATCCGCACCCCGCGTCTGCCCATCTAAGGCCCTGTCTCCACTTGACCGACGGCCGAGTGTCCACTCCGCTAATCTGTTTTGCTGCCCACTCTCTTATTTACTTCCTAATCTCTTTAGTCTGGAAGCTGTCTTCAAGACTCTGGGATTTTCCATGCCTTTAAAATGGATGTCACGTAACAATTACCAGACCAGGAATGTCCGACATGTGTATAATGGCCTAGAAATACATAATGTGTTCTTATATTTGGGGCTTAGCATCACTCAATCATACAAACTAAATGTATCTATAATAATAACAAGCAGGTGTCTGTCCAGTCCTCAATACCGATTAGTTCCTCAAACTCCTAGAGACTCCTACATCCAATGACTAGCTGAGAAAAAAAAATTAAATCTCATTTACATATTGAACAAATTTACGCGGATTTTTTAAAACTGTTATTTTTGGTGCAGTATTTTTGTCATCATTGAGTAGTGTTCCCATCTTGAAGTGTGCCACTCCTGCTAATCACTACTGTTACTCCTAGACAACATGCCACCGAAACGATGGGCTTTGTTGCTCGTGATATGTAAACATCAATGAGTTTCGTTTAAAATTGCACAAACGTCATAAATTTGCAAAGATCATGTTGGTAAATGTCACAGTTAAACAAGAAGATATCATGTTGGTAAATGTAATTTTCATGTCATTGTGTCTCATCATTAATAAGATAAAGTTATCCAACCGAGGTTTCATTGATTGTTTCCTTTCTTCAAATTTCCCCATTGTCTGACGCTGCCAACGGCTGACACTGCTAACGGCTGACACTGCTAACGGCTGACACTGCTAACGGCTGACACTGCTAACGGCTGACGGTGCTAACGGCTGACACTGCTAGCAGCTGAAACTGCTAACGGCTGACGCTGGTAACGGCTGACGCTGGTAACGGCTGACGCTACTAACGGCTGACGGTACTAACCGCTGACGCTACTAACGGCTGACGGTACTAACGGCTGACGCTACTAACGGCTGACGGTACTAACGGCTGACGGTACTAACGGCTGACGGTACTAACGGCTGACGGTACTAACGGCTGACGGTACTAACAGCTGACGGTACTAACGGCTGATGCTGCTAACGGCTGACGCTGCTGACGGCTGACGGTACTAACGGCTGACGCTGCTAACGGCTGACACTGCTATCGCCTGACGCTGGTAACGGCCGACGCTGCTAACGGCCGACGCTGCTAACGGGCTGACGCTGCTAACAGCTGACGCTGCTAACGGCTGACGCTGCTGACGGCTGACGGTACTAACGGCTGACGCTGCTAACGGCTGACACTGCTAAGGCCTGACGCTGGTAACGGCTGATGCCAACTTTCATGAGTTAAAATATCGTGACCACCTCCCAGCAGTTGTAAGCGGAGCTTCAAGCTATACTTAGCCTTTGATTTATCTTGGATCCACCCACCTGTTGAGTCCATTTCACATCATTATTCGCACTTCAAAGATTCAATCAGTCGGACCCGTTAGATATCATTACCCTGGTGAAATCCAACAGCTGATTACAGTGACAGCAGGCAACAGCTGATTACAGTGGTAACAGGGAAGAGCTGATTACAGTGACAACAGGCAACAGCTGATTACAGTGACAACAAGCAACAGCTGATTATAGTGACAACAGGCAACAGCTGATTACAGTGACAACAGACAACAGCTGATTACAGTGAAAAAAGGCAACACCTGATTACAGTGACAACAGACAACAGCTGATTACAGTGACAACAGGCAACAGCTGATTACAGTGACAACAAGCGACAACTGATTACAGTGACAAAAAGCAACAGATGATTACAGTGACAAAAGGCAACAGCTGATTATGTTGCAACACCTTATTACAGTGACAACAGACAAAAGCTGATTACAGTGACAACAGGCTAAGCTCAATAATCCTGAAAGGTTGCACTGATTCTCAAACGACGGCGAGACAACACCAGATCTTTGAGGAATGTTCTATCATCGAACAACAGACACCTGATATGTGAGGAATGTTCTATCAATCATCGACCAACAGACACTTGAGATGTGAGGAATGTTCTATCAATCATCGACAATCATCGACCAACAGACACTTGAGATGTGAGGAATGTTCTATCAATCATCGACCAACAGACACTTGAGATGTGAGGAATGTTCTATAATCGACCAACATGCCCCCGATATATGATTAATGCTCTATCATCGACCAGCACATTGAGCGTGACCGCCTGTGCAAGAAACTGCAGGGCGGCCATAAAAAATAATCCCGCTCTTACCGGAGATGTTGGCGCTCCATGACGGCTTTCAGGCCGCTGTAGACAGACCGGAAGTAGAGCAACCGGCGGCCGGAGAGCGCAGACGTCAGAGACGGGAAGTTCTGCCACCGGGAGGTGGCTGGGGGGGGGGCAGGGGAGAGAACACGTACGGGCGTCTCCAAGGGATTACGCCCCACTCGTGGTGGAGTGAAGATTTCAATAAAAATGCTAATGGCGGAGGTTACTTGACCGGCTGTATGACGTACGTGCACCGACTGACCGTGTGACGGGAGGTGAACTTGTTGCACTTAGTTTGGCATTTCTTCAATTATTGATTACGTTACTAAGGAGTTAAGTAGCAGCAATGCGTTGTTTTAAGTCCACAAACCCACTCTAACACTAATTCTTGTCCCGGGCCAAACAAGTTGGGACAATGTCTCCTACATTGATTGAATTAAACAAGCTTAGGGCAAGCGACTGGTGTAAACTGTAATCAAGAGTTTACGTTAATTTAGAAACAATGCAGTGACTGGTTGTACGATGATTCTTGTTTAAATATGCATGACACTGTTCTTCCAGTACTTGAGAATGGGGACACTAATGTTGGTTTATGAAGGGCTGCTTTCAAGCCGTATAAATAAATTAATGATAAGACAGGTGAGGTTAACTTAAAGTACTTTGGTTTGTGTGCAACATAAAAAAATCATGTTAAGCCTGAGACCTTTTTGGACTCAGGACGTGTTAGCGCATTTTCGTATTATGTATCAGTACTTATGTTAGATATCAGCATTATGTAGTTATCAGTAATTGTGTTTAGATTTTAGACATATTTTTATGAATTTTCTTGTGTAATGAATATACCTGAAAAAAAATTATTTAAAAGTCATTTCTTTACATTTTAAAATTTTTTATTTTCTCTTTAATCTAACTACAAGTGGTTTGTGGTCACGGAAATAGGACTCATAAATGAAACATTCTAAATTGTAATCAGCTAATCGCCCAAATACTCCATCAATTGTTGTTTGATAGATCGTGGTTGCCACTCTTGTTGAAAGTAGTTGAATGTTGAAGCTTGTTTCGAAAAAGTTTTCAATTTCTGCCCCTGGGCCGCTAAGATCTTGATTGAAGTCACCACAAATGATGACCTAAAACTCTCTAAACTTTTACACATATTCTAATGACGTCAACAAAAAAAAAAAACAAATTCTTTTGCACGCTTTCGCACCACTAACCAATAACTTTAACTCTTCAATGCTTGAAAAACGATGTATTCGACTTCCGGCAATGGCGGCCGTTGCCTGCGCCAGTATTATCTCTCGATTCGCAATGTTTTTTGGTAGTTTTAACGGGGTTTTTTAACGGATCGAGTAACTGAGTGTTGATGCACAAATGGCAGGTCAGGACATACAAAAACATATATACATCATGGGTCTAGGACTTATGGTTGCTGAGATCTAGGGTGATGACAGACGGACGGACAAAACGGGTGCAATAGCGCATTCGACTTCTCGAAAATGCGCTAAAAATAATGTGCACATTTTTGTGAGCAAGATTTTGCATTGTCGCGCAGAATCGACGGTGGAAAATATTCAAGAAAAACAATATCGGGGTTGAATTACATTAAGAAATGATATCCATTTCAAAAAAGTTAAATTATTTACCCTTCGTACAATAAAATAATCCTAAAAACTTTTTTTTTTAAGGAAAAAAAAAAGACATCGCAATCGATAAGTCTGAGTATAGTGAGCAAGACTCTAAAATCTAGCGTAAAGAACATCTGATTTAATCATTTTATAAAATTGCAACTAAATATTGACCCTGGAATATTTTTATAATGAATGGTAAGGTTAAACATGTGGAACGGTTACATGTACAGCATTGGATAGCCATTCTGAAATGGCGAATAAGATTCACACGCGTTCACATTGGGCATTGAACGTCTCTTGGTCATTTATTTATCATCATTTAAGACATGGTTATAGGACATGGTTATAGGGCATGGTTATAGGACATGGTTATAGGATATGGTTATAGGACATGGTTATAGGACATGGTTATAGGACATGGTTGAAGACAATGACGTCTTCTGATGTTTTAGAACCGTCGTAATATAAAGATCGTCTGATGACGCAGGTGGTGCATGAGTTAACGGCACTTGGATGATGACAATGCTAATGTCCCCTTGTGATGTCCTAAACACGGACTAAAATTAAAGAAAGTACTAAAACAATACGGACTGGACTTTCGGAGCTGTGAACTCACGCCTGGCATTGCCTGCATCGAGACACGGTTAACGTAAAGCAGCACGTCTGGTGGTGACTGGAGGAATAGGGAATGAGCCAAAAATAGAATAGTTCATCTGGGTGTGAGACTGACAATTTTTACTGTGTGTGTGTGTGTGTGTGTGTGTGTGTGTGTGTGTATGTGTGTGGTGTGTGGTGTATGTATGTGCCATATGTGCTGTGTGTGCGTGTGGTGTGTATGTGTATGGTGTGTGTTGTGTGTGTCTGTGTGGGGTGTGTATGTACTATATGTGGGGTGTGTGTCAGCGTGCGTGGTTTGGGGGGGGGTGTATTTGAGTCTCACAAAAAAATTTTAATTATTTTTTTACCTTGACAATGTGTCCATGTCTCAGTCAATGGTCAGCAATGGTGCAAGCAAAAATCACGTTTTGAAAAAAGAAATGTAAAAAAGTTTCATTCAGAAACTCTCGTGTTTTATTATTAGTCAGATACAACGTTGTCTACTTCAAGTTATCAAACAATCTTTGACCAGGAGGCGTTATTTTTAACTTGACATGACACCAAAACACGGATGACACCAAACACGGATGACACCAAACACGGATGACACAAAAACACGGATGACACCAAACACGGATGACAACGAATGTCTTGTCCAACCCGCGCCACATCCATTAAGAACCTGATTAGTGTGAGCCTCCTTGAGGAAAAGAGACCTTTGCTAGGGAAGAGATACCTCATTATTTTTTACCTAAAACAGAGGGTCTTACAATTGTAGAGGGTCTTACAGTTGTAGAGGGTCTTACATTTGAATAGGGTTTTACAATTGTAGAGGATCTTACAATACTTACAATTGTAGATTGAACTGCTTCAGATACCGCCCTTACTATCTTGCATGGGCCACTGCCCGGTAGTGGAGAATTGTTTGAGGGGGATGGGAATTTAACTGACCATATTCTAGCGATGTGTGTGTGTGTTTGTGTGTATGTGGAGGGAAGGGGATATAGCAAGGGCAGTGGTCATTAAGTACTAGCAGTGACAAGATACAAGCAATGTACCATTTTAAGGGTATATACAAGGTGTCAAAAAAAAACTATACACTCATGTAAAACACTAACATTTTTAATAATACAGCAAAGTTCTTTTTATTTATGTATTTTAGTACTAAACAGTGTTTAAAGTACTTTATACGACTGCGTCAATAGATGAAAACTATGTAAGTAACAATAATATTTTTTCATGGGAACCGATTAATGATTTCCCACTCTATTTCTTATAGATACAATATTTTTTCGTATACCTTAAATTGGGTACACGTCCAAGGGTCAGAAACGGAAGTACCACTGAACATACATTAAAAACCATTACAAAAACCTTAATATATCGTGTAAAAAAAAATTGTAGGTAAAATCACGCCCCATTCGCGTATTGCCGTTACTTTAATAGAGTGTACTGTTACCAAAATAGAGAATCTAGAAAATGTATTAAAATGTTTTATAGGAAAGTGAACGTATATATTTTGCATCTCGATTCAAGTTCGAGCTGTGTGCAGATCTTTCGTGACAATCTCGCGTGCTCTGCTAATGAATGGATGAAACAAGGTAATGATGAAGAATTATTTTTTTTCTTTTCTCATTGTTATTGGTAAAAAAGAAATTCATTTACTAGATTTCCTACCCGTAATATAAAAACTTGTGGAAATTTCTTATTTTCCCCCTAGCGTATCCCCCCATCCCACCTGGATTACACAGTAATTGATTAAGGAGTATTTGAATGTTGTGTGGGAGAGTTTGGGGTCAAAGGTGTATCAGAACAGTGGTCCCCAAACATTTTAATGCCCAAGTCAACAACGACTTTCATGCCATAGTCATCAAACGTCTTTGATGCCCCAGTTAACAACGTCTTTGATGCCCCAGTTAATCACGACTTTGATGCCCCAGTTAACAACGACTTTCATGCCCCAGTCAACAACGACTTTCATGCCCCAGTTAACAACGACTTTCATGCCCCAGTCAACAAAGACTTTCATGCCCCAGTCAACAACGACTTTCATGCCCCAGTCAACAAAGACTTTCATGCCCCAGATAACAACGACTTTGATGCCCCAGTCAACAATGAATTTCATGCCCCAGATAACAACGACTTTGATGCCCCAGTCAACAATGAATTTCATGCCCCAGATAACAACGACTTTTGATGCCCCAGTCAACAACGACTTTCATGCCCCAGATAACAACGACTTTGATGCCCCAGTCAACAATGAATTTCATGCCCCAGATAACAACGACTTTGATGCCCCAGTCAACAATGAATTTCATGCCCCAGATAAAAACGACTTTGATGCCCCAGTCAACAATGAATTTCATGTCTTTCTCTAAACGATAACCTGGGTCTCCAATCAATAACCTTTTCGCACGATACCATGGCTCAACACTCGATACCTGAATCTCCACACGACTCTCTGGCTCTCCACACGATACCCTGGCTCCACAATCAATACCCTGGCTCCACAATCAATACCCTGGCACTCCACACGATAACTTTGCTCTCCAATCAATACCCTGGCTCTCCAAACGATACCCTGACCCTCTCCACGATACCTTGGCTCAGCCCTATGATACCCTGGCTCACAACGCGATACCCTGGCTCACCACACGACACCCAGGCTCACCACACGATACTCTGGCTCACCACACGATATCCTGGCTCACCACACGATATCCTGGCTCACCACTCGATACCCTGGCTCACCACACGATACTCAGGCTCACCACGCGATACCCTGGCTCACCACGCGATACCCTGGCTCAACACCGGATACCACGACAAGATACAGCCACCATTGACAGATGTATCGGACGTGACGTGTCAGCACTGGATCGAAACTTGAAACTGATGAAGATCTGAGATGGATCGTATCGAACTCCACGTCTCAATTGGCCGTAAAAAAGGCGGGGAAGGGGGGGGGGATTGAGGTTGCATCAGGTTGGCTTTCTGTTTATATTTGGAGAGTTTTGCAAAAATATTTTTTTGCCAATATGGTTCATGAGACAAAAGACAAATGTTCGTAAATGAACTGTGAGGTGGTCATTTCGGAAAATAAAGATTATAAATGAACATATTTAACAGAAAAATAATATTGCAATAAGAGAAATACGAAAAATAAGCTCAACGAAGATTGTAACGAACTACATCAAGGAATGAAAAAATGGGGTGTTGTAATTGTACGAACACAAATTCAAAACATTTTAGTGTATGACCAGCAGGTAATTACAATGGACTATGTGCAGAATAGAAGAACTGACATTGGAATGTTCAGAATAGAAGAGCTGACATTGGAATGTGCAGAATAGAAGAGATGACAATGGAATATAAGCAAAATAGAAGAGATATGTTGAGAATTTTAAAAATATAATATAGAACTGAAAATAGAATATGTGAAGATCAGAGCAGCTGACAATTTATTATGCGCAGAATAGAAGAGCTAACGTCAGAGATGTTTGCAGCAGAGAGCACTATAATACGTGATCTCAGTTACATCGAATCTGTTAGGCATCATTTCTTGTTGATCCAATGGACGTGCCAGAATTAAAGCCCTAAATATGATGCCAGACTGAAACAGAGTCAACTGTCTGGAAATTTTCAGATTGAAGATCGGCAAACGGCCGAAATTAATTTAGATTTCATTTATTTAGAAAGAAAAAAAATCATCGACATCCTCATAATATGCCACCCATTTAATGAAATTTGGAAAGAAAACAGAAAAAGGAAAAGAAAGTGTAAATAGAATTTTCTTTAATGTAGATTTTAGACGTCATTCGAGTTTAAAAAAAAAAAAATCTCGCTCGAGATTTGGCGAGATAATATTGAATCGAAATAAGGAAAGACATGGGCCCGTCCGTGAACAAGTAGCCAGGAAAGGGGCTTGAAATCAATAGAAATATCAAATGAAATAAGGCGGGGATGGTGGTGAAGGGGCGGGGGGAG
>MUZC01000248.1:248850-260281 GCA_002072015.1 Radix auricularia
GTCATTTTCTCGAAAATCCATAAACATATATAATTGGATTTGCGTAAATCTTCGGCTTCAAAATTCTTTTTGAAGACATAAAAATGTAATGATATCAGATTTTTTTTTGGGGGGTGGGGGTGGGGATGGGGGGTTGCTAAGGATTTATGTCAATCCTTCTTTAAGGTTCGTCCACGGCATGTGAAAGCTGGGTCTAAAAAGTGTCTGACAGTTTGTGAATGATAGACTGCCTTGGGGATAGATAATTTGTCCGGGGCCCAATAGTCGAGGCACTGTATATGGGGAATTTTATCGGGGGCCGATATGTCGGTGCCGAATCTGATCACGAATGCCGGGGAAGGGCCCTAACAATAAAAATTTTGGGTTTTCTAAGGAAAGTGTGTGTGTGGGGGGGGGGTGTCCCGTCTAAAAATGTCAGTGAGGACGGGCGGCCTTCCAATAACCCCAGCCCACCACAATGAGAAGCCCCACCAGACAACTGAAATAAAAAGGAACTATCTTTAAATCTAGCCAGGAATGTCGAAAACTAAGAGGAGACAAGTCGAGTAGTCAGTCAGTCAGTCAGTTAGTCACCAAGTGGAGGCTCACAAGGTGCCCAGCGGCTAATAACATTGCGCAATATTCCTCATTAGTGGCCGGCAGAGGTACTCACAAGGGGATTGGTGTGTGTGTTAAACCGAGGGACAGTGATTGAATGACCGAGGACTGGCTGCCAGGGTTCGGGGAGGAGGAGGTCATTACAGGGTCAAGTCTTGAAATATATAAGTTAGTATTTCAAAAAGGAGTAAAATCACATCTTTATTTATTTAATGTTACATTGGTCTGAGATTGTGCATAAAAGCGTCTTGTGTTAAACAAATTTTAAAGAAACTAAAAAACTTCATGTGTATAAACATAAATTATAGTTGTGTTAACATTACAGAAGTTTCAATCTGGCAATGTCTAGAGTTATAAATAAAGTTGGATTAAAATTAATTGAAAGCCGAAAACCATTCCTGAATTCAAAAAGATTCTGTGCAATAAAATGTCGTTGGATACCAATCTTAAAACTGACATTCTAAAAACATCTTCTGAGTCCAAACTGCAAGATACAGAATTAATTTTTCCTTATGCCTTGGCTATCTATCTATGAAAGAGTAGTTCTTCTTGGTATTGAAACCGTAATTATCTGAAGCCATATAAAAGCTTTAATAATATTTAACTCGTATGAGTTTTTTTAAATTTTTTTATATTTTTTTTTAAATTTAAATTGACGAACATCATCTCAATTTCTGGACAATTTATAACAGGTTTACTTAGTCTCGTTATAGTAGGCATGAAGATGTAATTAGTCGATTTCTTCGTAATTTTACGTTTCAAAACCATACCGGAACATAAGATATTAAAAATGTACCATCTATGCGTTCCGGCTTATTGCGAACTCCGTTAATTCTTTGCTGTTACGTCACATTGTAGGCGCCAACACATACTATTCCAGTGTTCGACTTTAACTAGTTTATATAAACTTTTATTGTCTAGGACTCTAACTAGTTTATATCAACTTTTATTGTCTAGGACTCCAACTAGTTTATATAAACTTTTATTGTCTAGGACTCTAACTAGTTTACATCAACTTTTATTGTCTAGGACTCCAACTAGTTGACATCAAATTTTATTGTTTAAGACTCCACCTAGTTGATATCAACTTTTATTGTCTAGGACTCTTGTTGTCCCCGGCATCAAACGAGATTAGTCAGGCCTCCATCAAACGAGATTAGTCAGGCCTCCATCAAACGAGATTAGTCAGTCCTCCATCAAACGAGATTAGTCAGGCCTCCATCAAACGAGATTAGTCAGGCCTCCATCAAACGAGATTAGTCAGGCCTCCATCAAACGAGATTAGTCAGGCCTCCAGAATTCATTTATCTAAACTTACCCTAAACATTTTCTGAGACATTATTTGTTTCCCTTGTAGGCCAGAGATATCAATAGATCTGAAAACGGGAAGATTTGTTCCCCCTTGACGTCGAGTTTGGCTGACATTTGATTGGATTACAAACATTGATCTCACTGGGCGGCAACAAAATAACATGGACAAAACAGGAGGGGGAAAAAACTCATGCATGGTTAAAAAAACCAAAAGTGGGGACGTAAATTGTTAAAGGGAAATAAATAGCGGCAGTCCCCCTCCCCGCCCTCGCGGCAGAAAGAGTGGAGTGGTAAATAAACACCAACATAGCATAATAACGTTGGAAGAATCTCTGCGCAGTGTGGGCGTTAATTGTGTTTCCCAAAAAAAAAGATTTGCGCGATAATCAATCGAAAACTTGTTTTAAAAAAACTGTGTTGTGTTTACTCGGCAATGGCGAGATCATGTTGAGACTCGAAGGTCGCTGACCACTTTAAGACTCGAGGGTCGCTGACCACGTTAAGACTCGAGGGTCACTGACCACTTTAAGACTCGAAGGTCACTGACCACTTTAAGACTCGAGGGTCGCTGACCACGTTAAGTCTCGAGGGTCGACGACCACGTTAAGACTCGAAGGTCACTGACCACGTTAAGACTCGAAGGTCACTGACCACGTTAAGACTCGAAGGTCACTGAACACTTTAAGACTCGAAGGTCACTGACCACTTTAAGACTCGAGGGTCGCTGACCACGTTGAGACTCGAAGGTCACTGACCACGTTACGACTCGACCACCGCCAGCCCACACAGTATCCCACAACTGGCTGTCATAACAATCTTAAAATCTTCCCGGCCAGCTGAGCCCATGGATGACTTCAGCACTTCTCTGGGCCAGACGTTAGGGCAGGAAACTAAAGTTTTGTGTGCAAGTCTGGTTACAGTTTATGATCGTCTGCATCACGAATTGTTTCCGGGAATATTCGGCCAAGCACGTTGGTGAGATTGGTCTACTCAGCGGTGTAGACTGGAGATGATGTAGCCAAAGTGTTTGAATGTTATGTAGAAGATGAGGACATATTTTTATGGGCTTTTATTCTATACGAGCAACAAAGCACGTCCAAGGACGTTCCGCTGTCGTTTCGGTGGCATGTTGTAACTCCCCTCCAACAGCCGTCTGGGCCGGCCATGCATGTGCGTCACGTCAAAATACTATTAATTATAGTTATAAAAATTAACCCGTGAAAACAACGTTTTTGACTATAAATCTCAAGGCCTACCGCTCAAAATAAAGTCTTGGCAATAAATGCTGCACAAAAAATAACTCGTTCTGAACGTCCACGTCAACGTGTTCAACATGTAAATGAGATTTCATTTTTCTGATTGGCTGTAGGAGTCTGTGGGAGTTTGAGGGACAAATCGCTATCGATGAACGGACAGACAATTGTCTTTTATTATATAAGTATATAAGGGTGATATTGTCTTTACAACAGTAAGGGATCTGTGTTTTCTTCAGGTGACCAACTGAGCGATTGTTTTACTTGAGAAGAACTGCCATCTTATACGCATCCCAACATTTAATAAAGCCTACGTTGATTTCTGTTGATTTTGTTGAAGGCAGCACATAGAAATATGAACGAAACTTAATTTATATCAGTAATCGCTCCAACCAGCCAAAAAATCGCTCAAACCAGCCCAAACAATCAAGCCTTTATAAACGGCCCAAAATGCATCGTTGTATCGTTTCTTCTTAATAATTTATTTTACTTCTCAAAATGATTTTCAATATTTGAAAGTTGATTACAAACGGCTTTCGGCATCTTGTTTTAAATTGAAAATTGTCCAACTCATCACTTTACAGGGTGACCACCATTCGGATCACAATTCAAGCAGTCAGTCTCCAGCACTGTGACCGACTGCCGAGCCCCGAGTGCACTTTTGACAGCGTGGAAGGAATTCCCCGTAATAAGTTGTAAATAAATGTTTATGGGTGCCCAGAGGTCAGCCCAATCCCCGTCCTCGCACGCGGATCGTATTACAGATAACGCCGGCAGCGGACAATAGATCAGGACCGACAAGGTCCATTGAGTCCTGGAGATCACCTCCAACTGATGGCCGAATTCTCAGGATTATCAGACAGGCATCGGGACGGGGAAGCCACGCGGGCATCGATATGGTGAAGAAAGTAATGTATCGATACCATTATAATCACACAGGCATCGGGGATGGTACACAACTAATGAGTCGATATGATGAAAAACAAGCGTCTATACCCCGAAAGCCAAAAAAAAAAAAAAAAAAAAAAAAAAAAAACCCATACATCGGTATCGGGAAACCACACAGGTAGACACGATAACTACGGGCTGCAGCTTCTAAGAGTCAGTTATACAATCGTTGAGTTTACATGTATGAAGACTTGTACTGTTAAATAAACATAATGTGGAGACAAATTTTTAGTAGTGAAAGTAGAATCACTAACACAAAAATTACCAAAACGCTTTCTAACACTGCCACGATTGTTTTGTTGTTGTTTCCCTCCAAAATGCCTCACATCGTTAACGTCCCAAAACAATAAATACATGTTGACTCGTTAATTTTCCCACTGCCACGTGTCAATCAGTGTTCGAATGGCACACAAATCTCACCTCCAGGAGCCACAGATACGCGACCACGCTTCTAGAACCCTAGACTGAAATCTCCAAGGAGCAAGTAGAGCCCCTACTCCCTCCCCCCCCCCCCCACTTTTTTTTTTGTCCCCTACTCAACAGGTTCGGGTAGTTGGAGGGGGGTATACCAGGAATGGAGTGTCGAGCTGTCAGACACAGATAAGTTATTTAATTTGGCCGAAGTGAGCTGTCTTCAAGAAAGTCATTCGTTTGCATCAAAATGAACAGGGCTTTAAAAGTTGGCAGACCAGACTAAGCTCACAAGCTAGTTGGTGTAGCTATTGTTTATTTGTTGTTGTTTTTTTAATCACATCCAAAGTTGTTGCGTTATTAAATCCCTGACAATAACTTCACCGTGTTGTCTCTCATCGTGGTCGGTCCAGCGGAGAAACAAAAGGCAAAAATGATCCACTTCCCGTGATGCTATCGAAATGAAATTTTGCACAAAGACTTTTATCACCTAACAATGCATTGCATCAAAATTTAAGATCGATCTAATGTACTGTAATTAAATCAATGATTTTTTTTAAAAATCTCTCCATTTCTCTATGTAACATGTAAATTTGTGTACTAGTCAATTGAACAACCTGTCGCGAGGTGCGGTGCGTATTATATTGAACATATTTTTTATAATATTTTCCTGATCTGTACAATTTTATGTTAGTCTCGCACGCGGTGCGCATTATATTGAAAATCAATACTTGTATTTAGCCTCATATATATATAAGGAATGTATTGTCGAAAACTTCGTTTTGACGGGTTGTTTAACTTGTTATTTTTTCCAACGAGCTGGTCCTGACTGAATTAAACATAGTTTGTCCACCTTAAACGCTCAGACCAGTGGTCAGCGGGCGAGCTCCTCTGTCACATTTTGTGAACGTCGCTCCGAAATGAAAGCTGCCCGCGTTTCGCATTTCACTTGTTAGATTTCAGTGGCCGCTGGTCAAGACAGAACGGACGTGTCTAATGACCTCACAAACCTCATTAGGGCCAAGGTGCTAATAAGTATTTCTCGCACACGGGAGAGTAGTTTTTGTCGAGTTGTTTTTTTTTCAATGAAATGACGCACCTACGGAAAGCGAATTTTTTAAAGTAATTATAAACTGTTAAGGCTGGTACGGTGGCTCTGTTAAGGCTGGTACGGTGGCTCTGTTAAGGCTGCTACGGTGGCTCTGTTAAGGCTGGTACGGTGGCTCTGTTAAGGCTGGTACGGTGGCTCTGTTAAGGCTGGTACGGTGGCTCTGTTAAGGCTGGTACGGTGGCTCTGTTAAAGCTGGTACGGTGGCTCTGTTAAGGCTGCTACGGTGGCTCTGTTAAAGCTGGTACGGTGGCTCTGTTAAGGCTGGTACGGTGGCTCTGTTAAAGACAAACCATTGCGGGGGAGGGCTTGGGTGGTTACGACGACACTGTTGTCTAAACTGTTAGTACACAGTTATCATGTCCTATAGACTGTTCGTTATTACCTATCAATAGGCCGGTTGCCTACAGAGACGGTTGCCTTACGACTTGTGTTATGGGGGCTCGTCTCTTGCATGCAACAAAAGTGAGGAATTCATGACAGAATACATGGGACTGTTAGAGGGACCGACATTCATTCACGTTTTGGAATTTCATAGAAGAATTAAAGCGTGTAACGGGAATTGATTGAACAATAAGTCATATAATTAGTATTCAGCTTTGTTGAACCACAGGGCACAAAAATGTCCAAACAATTCTCACGAACTGATGTCGTAAAGCAATTTAAAATTTGTTTAACACATGTGCTTAAACCTTTTTTTTTTTCATGCTTTTTGTAAATCTTACAGTTCACTTTATACGCTGCCATCAATAGAGCACCATCATGTACTCTTATAGACCAGTGGTCCTCAAACCTTTTTATCGCCACGGACCGGTCAACGTTTGAATATTTCACCGCGGCCCATTGAATTGGGTGGGGTGGGGGGTAGGTTGTAAGTTGATTGTTTGTATTTTATATTGTTTTGATTGACTAAGTTTAATTTAATTTCACTTCTACAACCCTTCAAAATAAATTGCAGTTACATCATAAAACTGAATAAAGTCTGATTGAAAAATTTTAAAGCCCTAGAGTGTTACATCCATAGTCATCTGCAACGACTTTGCGGAAATAGGAGACAATGACACCCGGGGTGTTTTGATTGTTTTCAGATTATGTTTCTTGTCTCGGTTGCTGTTACTGCTGAAATCATCATATCTTCAAACATATCGGATGTCGAGACGGCAAGAAGAATTTCAGAACGGCGGCAAAGTTGTTGACTCGAGCATAATTTTAAGACTTTCGTCACTTTCTGTCTCCAGCGGTTTAAACTGGTTTCTATAAATACATACTACACACTAGGTTTGCCCTGTTTGTTAACAGATGGCTCGTGTGTCCATAGCTTGCCAGTTCTTTGGTCTTTAGTAGCTGGGAAGTAGCACTCAAACTCTTTTAAAAGCCAAACCATTTAATCGTGCACCAACAGGTAGAGTGAACGCTCAGACTTAGACGAGCCTAAATTCCCAGCTAATATTTGAAACAAATCCTAAATGTCCCCAAAAAGTTTTAATTTCTTTGTTATTTCACCTAAAGAGACACAACATCGTTCATTGAGCAGGCTGGATATCTCACACAAGTACTTCAGTTTTGCGACCCATATATTAGCACTGAAATGTGCTGCCTCGGTGACTTCTTTTCAAATAGAAATCTTTAAAATGGCTCTCGTTATGCTAATAATCTGGTAAGCGATTATCCTTTGGACAACCGCCTTTGTACTGTTTATAGGTGAAGATGCCTGTGCTCTGCTTTCATTTCCTCATAAAGCCGCTCAAACAGGTGCTAGTTAAAGGCGCGTGCTTTGATGTGGTAAATTAAGTTTAATGACATCAATCATTCACTAAAATTCTGTTGAGGGTTTTGGCCAGGTGCAATTCCCTGTGAACTTCACATGCGTTGATTCACTCTCAGGTGCAACATAACATCCTATCCTACCAGTTAAACCAATCAGTCTTCCAGTCATGGCAGCAGCCCCGTTTGTGTATTTACCGAAACAATGTGGCCATTTTTCGTTATCTTCATATAAAATAACAGTATACAGTGACTTGAATATCTCTGCTCCCGTGGTGTTGGTTGGCAATGATAGTGCACATGAATCATCATGCACATACTTCTGTTAAAGATATCGCACATACACAAATAATATTGCTTTGATATTGATAAATAATCCTAAGTCATGCCCCAATTTCTTCGGCTTTTTTCCAAAAATGCTTCAAGTCACAGTACAAGCCGGAAGAGGCACACGTGTTATCTTTTAAATGGTAGCCTCTCCTAAAAGTTCAATGTCTTCAAGTGAAGGGCAAGATTAAGTCTTCGTCGATAGTGAATAGTAATGTAGGCCTTAGGAATAGGGTTAGCCACTAAATACGATGCTCATATTCGTATTCCGTTTAATTTTGTTTTCAAAATACTCCAAGGATTTGTATTTATAAAGTCGTACGATCCCAAGAAAAAAAACCAAAAATACAAATAATGAAATAATTTAATGTTTCTTGGCTGCCCGGTACCATTTGCTGCACGGGCCGGTACCGGTCCGCAGCCCGGGGGTGGAATTACAGCTATAGACCACTCCATTAATCAATTGGCGTAAAACCAAATAACATTTCATCGTACACCGACCGACGGTCAAAAACAATCTTTCAAGTCGCAACCAATGAGATCTCGATATTTACTGAATACGTCACCGGGCCCGGGTACCGAACAACAAGGGTTTGGGTGGGTGGAGGGAGAGGGGCTTGGCCCTCTCTAAATATAGAATTAATGATTATGGAACCGGAAATCAGTGTTTGGGGGGAGGGGGGAGAACGCCCGAGTGGTTATGGAATGATATTGTACTTGAGCAAGTCGTTGTGGAGAGAGTGCCGGGGAAAGAAATGAGGACGAACGTGATGNTGGGGTAGGGGTCAAAATGGCCGGCTGGACCGGGCTGACAAGGGGATGTAAATCATTCACACCCGGTTAAGTTATTTTTGTTTTGCTCCGTCGGACATCAGACTAGCCGCTGAACAAAAGAAAGAAGTCTGCTGTGGTCATTGTTTGTCAAAGTAGTTCGACGCTAATGATCATTGACATGCCTAGAATAGTACAATTTTAAAAAAGCAAGCCGAACATATTTTACAGAAAAACGTGTTTGTATTATTATCGAGAAGGTTTTTGTGTTTGTGTGTGTGTGTGTGGTCGAAAGCTAGGTTAGACGTTTAAAATTATACTTTAAAACTATTTTTTTAAGATTATTTATTTTTTTATTTAAATATAACACAAAAAAAAACAACAACAAACTTTATCATAATACAGAACACAGTAAAAAAAAAACAATTACGAATTTATTTTCAATGTAACGGAATCCACAGTCCTCATCGGTGGGGAAAGGGGGGGTTGGGGGTTGCAAACAAAGTCAGACCCAAAGATTTAAGGCAATCCCGGAACAAAGTTAAATTTTAATAATAATTATTATTATATATGGCGGCGGTAAACGTAAGGAATTTCCCGTGCGGCTTAATGTGCAAAATTTGTGCCCGCTACTGATGCACACAGATATTAAAGGTATACATTTTAAGAACAACAAAAACCACCAAAAAAAATCCGCAAATGTAAAAGAACAAAATGCGTCAGAGTAACTCAATGATAATGACAGGATGAAAGAATGTACGAAACATTGCTTGAATTATTTTTTTTTTAAATCATTGATCAAATAAGCGAAATGAAGAATACTGAGAAATAATGAGTCACTCTGTTTTGTGTGTGTGTGCGTGAATGTGTTTGACTGAACGTGTGTGAGTGTGTGCGTGTGAGTGTATGTGCACGTGTGTGAGTGTGCGCGCGTGTATTATTGTGTGTGCGCGCGTGTGTGTGCGCGCGTGTATGAGTGTATGTGTGCGTGTGAGTGTATGTGTGCATGTGTGAGTGTGCGCGCGTGTATGATTGTGTGTGTGCGTGTGTGTGTATGTGTGCGCGTGTATGAGTGTATGTGTGTGGGTATAGAAGAAAAGCGATGGCTGACAGTCTAACAGAGAAACAAAGAGTGACACTGGGGAGAGTGGTGTACGCATATTTTTAAGCACCGCTGTTAACGTGAAGCACGAACACCAGCGAGACTTGTAGAAATCTTACACGAGATGGGCAAGATTCTGTACGCGCTAACGAGGGTAACGCAAGGTTAACAAAATGAAGCAGGCTGTTGTATCTTAAAATCTTGACGCCCTATTCCCGCCCCCTTAGACACAAATGTGGTCTTCCCTCCAGACGAGCGCCGGGACGCTTCGCGATAATTGGTCCCATAAAACTACATCACGCTTTTGATCAACTGAGAAAGTTTTACCTAGTTGTTTATTAACCAAGCGTGTGAGACATACCGATGTGCCACAATGAACCTCTTGTTGGAGTTATGCTTTCGAAATTTCCAATAAAAATTTTAATTTCATGGCGGAAATTTATTATTAGAAATATTCCTGGTAATCAGTTGGACCAGTTTCAATAAGATAAATCACACATCCGGGTGTTCTATTAATGACTTATATCTAAGGGTACATGTTAGTTTTACGGTCATTTGAGTCAGTTTAACCAAGCCCAGAACCTGGCAGGCACCTTTATTGTTCAAAATTTCTGGGAAAATTAAAATTACAGCAAAATTTATGCTGTAAACATATTCTTTGACAGAAACCGTGTTGGTATTTTTTTAAAAATACAATTACACGAGTTATGATGGGTTCGGGTCTGACAAATGACGAGCCGTATACAAAGTTTGATCTCATTCTACAAACAGAATGATTTCTTTACGGATCATCACCGTGAAAGTGAAATACAAAACATGTTTAAAACGAGACTATTGCGTCAAAAAACGCACCAACTGTTATACCATTTGGGGATTTGTAAAGAGCACAATAATATAAATTAACTAATTAAAAACACGCTTCTTAAGATTAACAGTTGGTCTAACAACTCTCATGTAGGCCGAAAACCTCACCATTGACCTCATCAGCAAATTATCTTAATCCGCTGACCAATCTGACCGATAATCCGCTTAGTCCGAATCGTGACGTATGTCTCCTATATCAGAAAACACGGCTGTCACATTTCAAACAACATCCCTCCAAAGGTGAAAACAGCGAAACAAACAAACCAACTATTCAATCAAAGGTTAACCACAACACGTCCGCCGTCACAAAAGATAGTTCCACATTTCCTCTTTTCATCCGAGAGTATAATGTCGTATCCAATGACGCGCGCCGCTCTTTTTTTTCTCTTTCTTTCTCTTTTGCAATTCTATTTGTCAACAATCCATCCCCCACCGAGGACACGGCGAGTGTGTGACGTTATTTAGCGCATGCGACACAAACAACGCCATCGACCGAGTATTCCTGAAATCTCAAGGAATTCGAGAAATGCCAGGCGGAATAGGTTTTTAGATTGTTCTTTCTTTCTCTCCTCGTTTTTTCTTCTCCACTTCGACCTGGAACACGGTTGGAAGTCTGCATTCGATTCCTTGGGGAGAGCGGGCCAAACGGGCACCCGTAAAAGGGGAGGGGATGGGTGAGGAAGAGGGAAAAAAACGGTCGCCCGGATTCGAAGTCGATCGGAGAGGCAGTCACCAAACCGGAAGAAGACAGAAGAGAACTCGTGAGCGTGAGAAATCAGAGTCGCGGTTCCATCGTGGAAAAGGGGAGCCGCCGTTGCCCAAAACGCCGCCGATGTACGGGGACCGCCATTGCCCGATGGGCCGCCGATGTACGGGGGCCGTTGAAACGGAGTTGGTGCCACCGGAGACTTAAACTGTAACTAAAAGAGTTTAACACCGGCCCGGTGTGAAAATGTGTGTGGGGGGGGGGGGGGG
>MUZC01000248.1:277887-302706 GCA_002072015.1 Radix auricularia
CATGGGTGATTTCTGCATGGACATTGAATATCGGTGTTGTTATTGTAGATCATCAAGGTCCTTGTCTACATTCTACAAGATTCTAGTGCTCTACCAGTAGCTTTTAAAATAAATTATAAAATATTATTGAACACATGCGCTTAACTCATTTATTCATTACCCTTAGACTATATGTTCTTCAACGTAAACAAAGGTAAACAAGGATTATAACAAAGTTTAGTTTGTAGTTTTAATATAAAAAAATGTTTACCATTTTGTATAAGCTGACCTATTATTTTTTTGGGCCGGCTTACGATCTGGATACACACTTTTTAAAATTATTTTCTCTTCCAAAAGAGAGGATGTTGGCTTATGAATGAACGGGGCAATAAAACGAGTATATACGGTAAGAATCAGGATCGCCCACCTGAGGCAGCACACTCTAAAACTAGAGCCTTATTTGAACCCCGCCCTATGATTACACTTGAGAACCTGCGCAAATTTAATCTCGAATAGCGCAAACCTTAAATCTGAAGTGACCCCCCGAACTATCCAGACCTCGGACAATATCTTATCTTTATCCCCTCTCAAGGCTGGCCGGCTGTATGGAGACCCGAGTTAAATGTAACCAGAAAATATAAAATGATAAAAACGGGCACTTAAATTTATGTTTCAACTTTTATCCTAAAGAAATGTTATGGATTCCGGTCGGGATCGCGTGGTTCGAAAGGCACAAAGAATATTGATTCCAGGGCTGGTATTGTGTAAGTCTTTGGGGACTGGTTAACATGTTTGTGGAATCAAGTTATTGTAAATAACGCGGCGATGGAAGAACAACGTTGCCGGATGAAGGCTTTGTTCCATTGGTAAAATCTATGAACATAACAGGGGTTCTTAAACTACAACAAGGAAAACATAAAGAAAATCCTTTAGAAGCCTGAGGTATATATGTTCATAGAATTTACTAAAGAATGTATTGATTTTAAAAAAATTTCTTTTAAAAGTTGAATCAATATTTTTTTAATCTATATATTTCCATGTAGATCTAAGGACCCCATCCTCTACACTTAAAACTCAAAGAAAAATCTGGATTCATGTTGAAATCATGGAAAAGAACTACATGACTACATGGTTGTTTCGGCTCACGGCTATAGGTCTGGTGTGTGAGGTCTTAAGCTAAAAGTCTGGTGTGTTAGGTCTGTAGTGTTAGGTCTTCAGCTAAAGGTCTGGTGTGTTAGGAATGGTTTGTTAGGTCTTAAGCTAAAGGTCTGTTGTGTTAGGTCTGGTGTGTTAGGTCTGTGGTTAGGTCTGGCGTGTTAGGTCTAGTGTGTTAGGTCTGTTGTGTTAGGTCAAACGTTGAGTAATCCTAAGATTGGATCATAAATATACCAATATTTTGACATATATCACTTTAAAATTTATTTAAAAATTCGTATAACTATATCTTATTCTACTCTTGCTTCATTTTAGGACCACTGCTTGAAAGTAAAAGTCAAAAGTGCGGATTGAGTAGGAAAAAAAACCAAAGGGAATCTATCAAGAATATTCTCGGAAAGTAGAGGATTTGTATTGTTATCTCCCTTTAATACTCTTTTGAAACCGTAGTTACCAGCTTAGCTATGTCTGACTTTTGAAGGCCACAGAGCTTCTCTGAATGATCTCTTTTTTTTTTTTTTTTTGTAAACAATTTAAATTAATGGTCAAATAATTTGATGGTCAAATACTTTTAATCAAATTTTAGCCCCCCCCCCCCAACAAGTTGGCCAATGAGAGTCGGGCAAGATCTATCTTTCTGTTATAAAAAGATAAAGAGTACAGTTTCAACTAAAACATATTCTTTGATTGGTAGAAAAGTACTTACTAAAAGTGTGCAAGTAAAGTACTTACTGTAAGTGTGCTAGTAAAGTACTTACTGTAAGTGTGCTAGTAAAGTACTTACTGTAAGTGTGCTAGTAAAGTACTTACTGTAAGTGTGCAAGTAAAGTACTTACTGTAAGTGTGCAAGTAAAGTACTTGCTGTAAGTGTGCAAGTAAAGTACTTACTGTGTGCTAGTAAAGTACTTACTGTAAGTGTGCTAGTAAAGTACTTACTGTAAGTGTGCAAGTAAAGTACTTACTGTAAGTGTGCAAGTAAAGTACTTGCTGTAAGTGTGCAAGTAAAGTACTTGCTCTAAGTGTGCTAGTAAAGTACTTGCTGTCAGTGTGCTAGTAAAGTACTTACTATAAGTGTGCTAGTAAAGTACTTACTGTAAGTGTGCTAGTAAAGTACTTACTGTAAGTGTGCTAGTAAAGTACTTACAGTAAGTACTTTACTAGTACACTTACAGTAAGTGTGCCAGTAAAGTTCTTACTGTGTGCTAGTAAAGTACTTACTGTATGTATGCTAGTAAAGTACTTAACTGTAAGTGTGCCAGTAAAGTACTTACTTTAAGTGTGCCAGTAAAGTACTTACTGTGTGCTAGTAAAGTACTTACTGTAAGTGATTTTTTTTTAACCAATTAATTTAAAGCACATATAGTAACCAAGCCTTTCCTGACGTGAAAGTGTGTACCAAACACAAAACTTTAGGAAAAGATTAAGGGGACATTTAATTGACCAAAACTGACCAAAGCTGACCATAGAAATTGATTCTACCAAATTGATTGCATTTTTTTAAAAAATGATTAACTTAATAAGTAAATCCAAAGCTAATTGTGCTAATGTCAATTTTTCTAATGATCATCAGTGCGGTTCACTATCACTGACCACGTGACACCCCTGGAACTTACCCTCGACGGTGAGCCCCGGGCTGGATGTAAACTTGGAGACGTCGACTATCTTGACGGCGAACTGTTGCCTCGTCTCTCTGTGCAGGCATCTTCTCACGACACTGAAGGGACCTCTGAAACAAACAAGGTCATAAAGACATCAGCATGTAAGGGACCTCTGAAACAAACAAGGTCATAAAGACATCAGCATGTAAGGAACCTCTGAAACAAACAAGGTCATAAAGACATCAGCATGTAAGGGACCTCTGAAACAAACAAGGTCATAAAGACATCAGCATGTAAGGGACCTCTGAAACAAACAAGGTCATAAAGACATCAGCATGTAAGGGACCTCTGAAACAAACAAGGTCATAAAGACATCAGCATGTAAGGGACCTCTGAAACAAACAAGGTCATAAAGATATCAGCATGTAAGGGACCTCTGAAACAAACAAGGTCATAAAGACATCAGCATGTAAGGGACCCCTGAAACAAACAAGGTCATAAAAACATCAGCGTGGGGAATTAGATACTTTTCTTTTACCATGCAAGTTATTCATTACTAAGTTCAGTTCTGCTATAGGCAGGCTTGTCCATGGGAATGTTTTTTCCCATGAGATTCCCATGGGAAACGTCCCATGGGATGGGATGGGATGGGACAGGTATAAACTGTCATGGGATGGGATGGGACAGGTATAAACTGTCATGGGATGGGATGGGACAGGTATAAACTGTCATGGGATGGGATGGCACAGGTATAAACTGTCATGGGATGGGATAAGATGGGACAGGTATAAACTGTCATGGGATGGGATAAGATGGGACAGGTATAAACTGTCATGGGATGGGATGGGATGGGACGGAAAAATATGTCCCATGGACAAGCCTGGCTATAGGTCAACGGAAACATCTACTTCTGTGTAGTTCAAACACGTGCAGTTACATAAACTCGCTTTATAAACACGTACAGCAGATATGATCATTGCATTATTTACTATGTAGACAAGTAACATGCAATTGAAAAGTTATCCGCCAGTCGCAAAAACAAATCTTGAGAGCCACGTGACACGTTTTATAGGATAGACCAAGAGACCTTTAGAACTACGATGCCCAGTGGCGTAGCTATGGGGGGGTCAAAATTTGAAAGTCCCCCAGGCCCCATTTTGAGAGGGCGGCAAATAAGTCTCAGAAATTTTGTTACAATATTGCCCCTCCAAGAGGTTAAGCCCCCCCCCCCAAGAGGTTAAGCCCCCCCCCACAGGCCTCTACAAATTCCTGGCTATGCCACTGACGTTGCCATACTGAGGAAGCCAAACGCAATTTATGGCAATAATTTCTTATCTTTTTCTTTTCTATCGTTAATTAGTTTAACTTGAACGCTATTAAAAATATCAAATATAGTTTTAACATTTCCTACAATGCATTGCGCAAGAAAAGATTTAGAACTCGTTTAATTATATCGATTAGAAGACAAGAGGTTTTAATGACTCTTCTTAAATGCAACTCAGCAGAAATAAAGGAGTGGGGAAGGGGAGTGGGAGGCACAATGGAGAGGCAAGAGGGAGGGGGTGGGGCTATTGATGATTTCACTCTTGAAACTAATAGGCTAAACGCTATTTTAATTTGGGTCACTGCCAATAATATTTGCTGTTCAGAAACTGTGACAAAAAACAAACAACAATTCTTTATGATGATTATTGCCAACCTGCATAATTAATAGAAGTAAGAATAATCGTTAAATATATGGCGAGATTTTAAGTTAATTTGAACCCCCAAATAATGTAAGATGCAGAAGATAATTTGCATAGAGGCTCTCAATAGAAACAGCATTGACTGCCTTTTATAATTAGTTCACCGTTTTTATTATTCCTTTATGCAACTCCATTTTTTTTTCATCCATTGAAGTTTCAGAGACCTTTTTTCAAACCGTGTCCTCCGATTTTCCCCCACGTCACCACGCAGAGTGCCCGGGACCTCAATTTTATACTTTATTACCCACACGAGGCCCTCGCCCACAGTCTCGTTGTGTGACGGTACCCAGCCACTCGCTGCACCTCTGTTGTACGAAATAAGATTAGTCGGTAAAACGTGGTATGGGGTTGACAGCGGGAGATGGACGGGGGAGGGGGAGTGGGGTGTCCGTGGAGATTTAGGTGGCAAGGTTCGTACTGAGCCTGCTAGAAAGAAGTGTGGCTTAAAACCAAGGGAGATCGTAGGATGGAGGCAATGTTCCCTTTAGGCTGTGAGGCCGCGCAGTTGTCTGAACGAAGCCATGCAGTTTAGATCTACAGCGCAGCTAATTTGAATAAGGATAATACATGTGTTTGTGGAGTGTAAACTTGTGCACAATGTGCACTTCTGCCCACAAGTTTATTTTTGTGCACGGACAAAGGATCTTTACGGGGAACATGGATTTCAAAAATGTTTAATTAGTCTAAAATTAAATTTCATGTATTTGTGTTTTGAATACATTTAAAAAATTAATTTCATAATATCACGTTTTTATATTAGAGTAAAAGAAAGATGAGAGTAATTACAAGAGACTCAGCTTAACTGTAGTTTAGATGTTGAGGTTCATAGAACTACATCGCTGGCATTACAGGGCCGTCAGTTAATGGATTGTAAGGATTGTTAAACAACAAAACCAACAAAACAACAACTACTATTAAAAAAACAAACCAAAAATACCCTTGCTACGAAAACTTTCTTCTGTCGATAAGATGCAATTTTTTCTTCCCCGAAACTGCGGCGGTGAGAGGGGGGGATAGAGAGATAGAGAGAGAAATAGAGATAGAGAGTCTTATAGACGAAAAGAAAATATTTGGTTCAAAATCTTTCTTTTTTTCTTCTAGATTTTTCTCCTTTAAAATTGGGTGCGTCTTATTTTCCGGAGCACCTTTTACTGCCACTAGTACGGTATTGACTGGGTGCGTCTTATTTTCCGGATCACCTTTTACTGCCACCAGTACGGTATTTCAATGAAGACTTGAGCAGTATGATTTCCCGAAAGCTTCAAATAAAGTCGATACGTATACAGGAATAATAACCCCAATCCAAATGAACAACAGTCATTGACATTTACAACACATACAGACTAACAACTAAATTGATACTTGACCATGGTACAAACAACTGCCATAACTTACGTCACTGACATTATCTGCTGAGTGACTGACATGACTGCAGTGACTTGATGACATCTCTGACAAAACTGACAGAGCTGACACGACTGACATTTCTGTCAACATTTTCAACAAAGTCACTTCAATGTATCTCAAAAATATCGATTTTTTTGTCCATAATTTCCTCCTATTCAATGTCCCTCCCCCCTCTCACCCCCTACCCTCACTAATGTCTCTGACAGTCCCCACCGAGGTCGTCCTGTTTGAACTCTCGTACTGTCACCAAAAATAGACGTCAGCTCGTCTATGACTTGTCCAGTCCAGCTTGGCTGGACGGATGGGGAACTTGTACAAACAACCTTTTTAATGAGCACCACGCTGCGGTGCACAGGCTCAATGTAACTGAGGGGGGAGGGGCACTCTCGTGGGAGCTCCCAGGCATTAGGTTGGGGAGGATTGTGTCGTCAGCCTCTCAACGCTTTCAAGATATTTTGGACACAACCAAAAAAAAAAACAAATTAAGTCTCATAAATAGTTCGTTTCATTTTTCTCAGAGGTTTTTTTTCCTATGCTGAATTTTAAGAACAGAAACTTAAACAATTGTAGGTTCCTTTAACGGTATGAGTACGGTACTTTCGATTTATCAAAGTTCGTGAACCAGCGATTAATTTAGTTGGAGAGTTTGTGTTTGTTTTTAGTTGTTTTTTTTTAAATCCCCCACTTAGATTTAAGGGACACTACCGGGAAACTTGCTCCCATGCATCGTCCTTCCTCACTTCTCAATGTATACATATTATAAGCATGGGTGTTTGCAAACCAACCATATGTGCCGGCCAAATTTTCTCTGGATTATGAAATTATTTAAAACGCACGCTAAAAAACGTTCATTTGGCAGCTCAAAAATAAAATAATATACAAAAACATTATAAATTTGGTGCGTTGCAATCACTCATAAACATAATATTTTAGGGCTCTGGAAATTAACGATTAATTAATCGATTAAAATTAATTTTGATAAAGACTAAAATTCCATAAAATATTTATAATATATATTTCTCCAATTTATTAAAAATTTATATTTTTTGTTACTTACATACTTTTCCCTCTTATTATTATTATTTATTTAGACGCGCTTACGTAAACTAAATGTTTTTCTTCCTAATTTTTTACATAGAACGACTTTGCTGTGTTAAGTCACGAATTTATGGAGCCATGTAATTACCGCGACTTAACCGATTTCGAGAAAGAATGCATCGCGACTTAACGGGATCTATAAGTAGTATAAAATAAAATTAATCGAATTGGATTCATTAATCAAATAATTTTTCCCCGATTAATTCAGAATTTTTTTAAAAAATCACTTCCTTATCTAATTTTCTTCTTTTAATTCCTTTTATAAGAAATATTAGCAAGAATGCTACTTTAATTCTTCATGTTGATGCCCCTTGTCCTCCATTTATCAGCTTCTATCATCTTCATTACCTCAACAAAACATGGTTCAATGGTTGATTTTATCATTATGACCTGCTACACGGCCCATAACTCTGACTGATCACGACTGACTCGTGGCATTACGTCCCTCAACACAATCCGATCTTCGAGTGTTTCCTTGACAAGAACGTTTCACGTGACAGGTCTGGCCTACAAACGGTGTCGTGTCCCGCACGTGAAATGCCAGGTCACATCTTGTGGGCACAACACACGTGTGGCGATGGCGAGATTTAACAGAGAGGGGGTACTGACAGGTGTACTGACAGGGGTACAAACAGGGGTCTGATAGAGGTATTGACAGGGGTACTGACAGGGGTCTGACAGAGGCATTGACAGGGGTGCTGACAGGGGTACTGACAGGGTAACTGACAGGTGTACTGACAGGGGTCTCACAGAGGCACTGACAAGGGTACTGACAGGGATACTGACAGGGGTCTGACAGAGGCACTGACAGGGGTATTGACAGGGGTACTGACACGGATACTGACTGGGGTACTGACAGTGATTTCCACGACCGGACACAGGGGCTGTCTAGTGTGAGTGAGACTGTATCAGAGGCTTTGCTGCAACGACGGCAGTTCGAGCCCCTGTTGTGATTAGCCTGTTAGAGTACGAGTTGTATGGGCAATGAGAGCCCTGTAAGTGGAGCTAGAGACGTAACCAGAGAAGGGGGAAAGGGGATGTTAGAGTAGTAGACCATATGGAACCCCCCAAAAAAAAAGACGAGAACTTATAAGAGAGCTGAATACCAGCAGTAAGTCCCTAAAAAAGCCACCGCACACTGTTAGAAAGCCGCACCTCGGGCTTTTGTTTAGTTTGGCGATGTTGACAAATCAATTTCCGGTCGGCGCGAGAGTTCGATCTTTCATAACTGCTTGTTCGTCGTACGGCGCGCGAATAAAAGACGGCCAAGATTTCATCTCCCGCCCGGCAATATCGGGTGAAAAATGGCCGTCCAAATACACCACGTGACACGATGGAGGCGTATGATATTGACGTGGTGCCAGAGAATATAGTCAGAACGAGATTAAACGTTTCCATTACAGGGAAATCGAGCATAGAAGGGGTCCTTCTTTTTCGTGGAGTAAGACGACACGCTCCTTAAAGGAATGATGGACGGCGAGATTAAGTGAATGCGTGAGGTAAGCTTTCCTACCAGTCTTCTTATTTCGGCGGAGTCTTCAGATTATAGTTTTTGACAACTTCCGGAAATAATCGGATACGCTTTCGGCAACCACTAGGGTTGCCTTCCGTCCCGATATATCGGTACCGTCTCCGTTATGGACTTTCTTGTCCCGACATCCCGACAAGACCCGGCATTGTCCCGTTTACGCACATCACTGTCACGATTACGCAAGTCACTGTCACGATTACGCACATCACTGTCACGATTACGCACATCACTGTCACGAGTTTGGTTCAATCACTGAACCATCTTCAAGCTGACTTGAATGGAGTTTTATAAATACGTGAAAAGGAAAAAAAGACATGCTGATATGGTGACATCTTCCGAAATATATGGCGTATATACCAACTGCTTCTGTCATAACATGTCACTTGCAATTGTGTCGTGAATAAAAAGTAATTGCATCAAATAAATGTTTTATTTTTAGGTGAAATCTTTCGAAAACTATGGTGCAGCAACTGCTTCTGTTACAAATAATTTGTTTATTATGCTGTGAATAAAAATAAATTGTATTAAATAAATGCTTTACTTCTACGCCGGTATCTAAGGATGTCATTGACGAGGTCCCAGCTAGATTTGGCAATCAGAGTTCCTTTTAAGCGGCGGCGCAAGTATCTGACCGACGCCGCGCAGCAGTTCTCCATTGCCGCGCAGCAAATTTTCAATGGGATAATATAATATCTGTTTTTGAACACGCACGCACGCACGCACGCACCCACCCACGCACGTACGCACGCACGCACGCACGCACGTCCACACACACACACACACAAACACACAAACATGGCTGCTGTGTTGTGCTACTTTGCACGCGAGTTTGTCATTTTGCACACGGACCAACGACTCTCACGGGGAATAGCAATGGCAATCCCAACAACGCCACCAACACAGCAACTGTAAGAAGTAGGGTAAAACAAAGGTTTTACTCGATGGTCTTATTGATCCTGTGCCCTTGGTGAAAAGTAGAAAGGTCTTTGCATCAATAATATAAATGACATTTATAATCCACTGACGATCGTTATAAATTCAGGTACGAGAGTACTCCGCACTTCTTGTCATTTGTCTTTCATTCGTGACACAAGTGTTTCACATTTAAAACAAAAGAAAATATCCCCATCTCAAAGCTTGAGAAAAAAAAAGGTAAAATTTCTCATGATAAAGAGAAAGTCCCGAGAATCCCAAAATTCTGAAATGGTTTAAATTCTAACTATTCCTGAGACCTAACAAAACGCGTTCCCGCGAACTCGGTGGTAAATAACCCACTAACTGTATCCAGGCCCCGGTTATCCGTCGCGTGGACGTTACTTCCTGTTCAGCATCCCTAAACCGACCCCTATCTCGCCTCCGGCCGTTGAAGTGATGTCCAGCGTTTGACAGCCTGTCCCCCACCACCCACCCTCCTGGTACGATAACAAGCGTCCGGCCAAGGAGTCGAAAGGTAGGCCTTGGAAAATGTCCAATTAGGGAAGCTCACTGCTCCCCGAGGGACGGCCCTCGCGTCAGCACGAACGTGTGATAGACAAGCGATGCAGGGCAATCGATTATGCACATATTTTCAGAGTGTTGTGTTGATAGAGTGGCCGCCAGAAAGGGCGAATCTCTAAGACTGTTGAGTACACTGAGTGGCCGCCAGAAAGGGCGAATCTCTAAGACTGTTGAGTACACAGAGTGGCCTGGAGAAAGGGCGAATCTCTAAGACTGTGAGTACACAGAGTGGCCGGGAGAAAGGGCGAATCTCTAAGACTGTGAGTACACTGAGTGGCCGCCAGAAAGGGCGAATCTCTAAGACTGTGAGTACAATGAGTGGCCGCCAGAAAGGGCGAATCTCTAAGACTGTTGAGTACACTGAGTGGCCGCCACAAAGGGCGAATCTCTAAGACTGTTGAGTACACTGAGTGGCCGGGAGAAAGGGCGAATCTCTAAGTCTGTGAGTACACTGAGTGGCCGCCAGAAAAGGCGAATCTCTAAGACTGTTGAGTACACAGAGTGGCCGGGAGAAAGGGCGAATCTCTAAGACTGTGAGTACACTGAGTGGCCGCCAGAAAGGGCGAATCTTTAAGACTGTGAGTACACTGAGTGGCCGCCAGAAAGGGCGAATCTCTAAGACTGTTGAGTACACAGAGTGGCCGGGAGAAAGGGCGAATCTCTAAGTCTGTGAGTACACTGAGTGGCCGCCAGAAAGGGTGAATCTCTAAGACTGTTGAGTACACTGAGTGGCCGGGAGAAAGGGCGAATCTCTAAGACTGTGAGTACACTGAGTGGCCGGGAGAAAGGGCGAATCTCTAAGACTGTGAGTGGCCGCCAGAAAGGGCGAATCTCTAAGACTGTGAGTACACTGAGTGGCCGCCAGAAAGGGCGAATCTCTAAGACTGTACACTGAGTGGCCGCCAGAAAGGGCGAATCTCTAAGACTGTGAGTACACTGAGTGGCCGGGAGAAAGGGCGAATCTCTAAGACTGTTGAGTACACAGAGTGGCCGGGAGAAAGGGCGAATCTCTAAGTCTGTGAGTACACAGTTTTTTAAAAAAAATATATTTCTTGGCACTCGATGCGTTGTGACGAATAACTAAAGTAGATTTTAACTATACCTGATTTGAGCAACTGTCAACTTTTTTTTAATGGTTTTTTTTTCAGGATCACCAGAAAAGAGAATCACAGAACTATTTACCGGATAATTTCTACAGAAAACATCTGGTATAGACAAGTGGGAAAACCCAAGAAAGAAACCTTGATATCGACCCCAAAAATCAGCCTCTGGCAAACCCCAGGTACTAACATTTTTTTTTGTTGTTTTCTGTTTTGTTTTTTTAAATTCGTGATTTATTTACAACATATCTAACCTGGTAATTATAAGCTATATACATATGAAACCGACCACTTTGGATAATGGATATGAGTTATGTTAGACTGCAATCAGCCTGATTGATGTCTTCTTAGACATAACACTACAGCTAAGTTTTGTTTTATTTTCCTAATTCTATTAGTGTTTCCAACGGTTTGATCCCTGACTAAAGCTTCTTGTCAGACTTATATATCATAAAACCTGAGGAAAACGATTAATTAGAGCACGTGTAAAGAGACGCAAGAAGACAACGAAAATGTCGACAAGACATATTCATGAACAAACAGAAAAGAAATTTTCCAATGTGAAAAAACCAACTTGGACGCGACCATTTTTCGAACCTTTCAAATCTTGTCATACATTGTTTTGGCCACTATCAACCTCCTGACCTCGTTCATTTTCTCAGAAATTGCGTCCCCCCCCCCACTCCCCCACTCCGATTTCCCACCACTTGGACGCTTAGATCTAGCTTTGCCCCGGGGGCCCGTCCGGGACTCTGAGACAAAATGTCAACAAGCCGAGTATTTACCCTGTGTGTCCATTCTGAGTTCCACATGATGTCAAGGCAGATAATTCTCGTTAGGTTTTGCAGTGCAGTGACTTTGACTCGGAAAGTGTTGGTTTTCAGGCCAGTAGTCATAGACGCAGTATTAAGTTGTGAAGGGCTGCGGGCCTGTGTAGGCAAGGGCGTGTAGGCAAGGGCGTGTAGGCAAGGGCGTGTAGGCAAGGGTGTGTAGGCAAGGGCGTGTAGAAGTCTGGTGAATGTTTATGGGTTACAAACAAATGACAAAATCGTTCCCAAAACAAGGATTATGCCTCCAGCGCTGATTTTTTGAAAAAAATCTGATGAGCCTCACAGGACACGAAGCTTCCAACCACACGGGACGCCCTTGAGTCGGGACGCCCTTGAGTCGGGACTCTTTGAGTCGGGACGCCCTTGACGCCCTTGAGACGAGACGCTCTTGAGACGGGACGCCCTTGAGTCGGGACACCATTGAGACGGGACGCCCTTGAGTCGGGCCTCTTAGAGTCGGGACGCCCTTGAGTCGGGCCTCTTAGAGTCGGGACGCCCTTGAAACGGGACGCCCTTGAGACGGGACGCCCTTGAGACGGGACGCCCTTGAGACGGGACGCCCTTGAGTCGGAGCGATGACGTAGGCGCCGGACAGAGGAAGTTTTAACCCCATTAGTAACTTCCGAGTGAGTACACATATAGCCCTTCAGTCATTGCAACGATGTCTCGTGGGGTGGGGGCGTGAGGGGTGGCATTACTTGAGCCTGGTGGTACACGGACAACACACTCTGCAATACGTCACACTCGGGAATTTGAGTCGTTTACATTCCGCTGAATCTTGTTTGATTGGGGGGGGGAGGGCGGGTTATAACAGTTTGAAATAAATGACATCTTATGACAATACCATCCAAATGTTGTTGTTTTTTTAATACTGCGTGGAGTGAATCCTTTGCGTGACGCAATTTTCGGAGTATAAATCAATTTGTTCAGAGCTCAAGCCTCAAAATTTTAAGAAATTGTTCGGTGCATTACATTTGGAGAACCGTTTTAATGGCGCAGACAAACCGGATTGATGACTTGAGGGAACCGGAAACTTGGACGTCAGTGTCAGGGGCGGATACAGGGGGGTCGGACAAGGCAAGGGGTGCTACTAGGCCTAGAGGGGGGGTGAGCAGCTGAGTCAAAGTCTAAACGAGCGGGGCGGGGGGGGGAGATCCATCCGTTAGAGGGCACAGTAACTTGAAGTGGGTTTACACCATCTATATTATCACATTGACATGATCAAGTCAGTAGGGCTGGAACATGGTATTCTATCGATGTCTGGAATGTGGCTTAATAGGTGTGATATTATACTGAATATGTCTTGAAACATGGCTTACTGTTTCTGAAGCATGGCTTCGTGTATCTGAAATATGGCTTATACATCTGAAACATAGCTTAATAGTCTAAAACATGGCTTAATGTGTCAAAAACATGGCTTAATGTATCTGATACATGGCTTAATATGTCTGAAACATGGCTTAATGTGTCCGAAACATGATTTAATATATCTGAAACATTGATTGTGTCCGAAATATGGCTTAATATATCTGAAATATGGTTTCACATGTCTGAAATATGGCTTAATATATCTGAAATATGGTTTAATATGTCTGAAGTATGGTATAAAAAGTTTGAAATATGGCTTAACATATCGAAAATATAGCTTAATATGTCTGAAACATGGCTTATAATGTCTGAAATAAGGCTTATAATTTCTGAAACATGGCTTATAATGTCTGAAACATGGCTTATAATGTCTGAAACACGAACCAGTGACACAGAAACTTGAGATTGTTAGTGAGTTGGGAAGATGTCTCAGTGGGTGGGAGTGGGACACATTACTTAGACAGTCAGTTTGAAACATGAAACAATTTTTTCGATTTATTAATAAATAATAAATTATTAATAGTTAATAATAGTTTATTTTATTTACGTAAAAACTTCTAATTTTAAAAAAAAAAAAAAAGATTTTTGAAGATTACCCTTTAAAATAAGCTGTTTAAAATAATTATAGGGAAAATAATCTTAAAAAAATTAAACATTGTTTTTACTTAATAATGACAAAATTTAAATTCATTGACATTATATTGAACTACTTCTATTTAAAAATATCTACTAACAATATTTTTTTAAAAATTAAATACTTAAATTATGGGCATTTTTGAAAATGCCCTAAAAGGGCACAAATTGTGAAGGAAAACAACATAGTGAAAAAAAGTGACTCTGAGGTCTTAGAATTGTTTTTATAACTTTTGAACAACTTGGGGTAAAAAGATGATCTTTATGTTTTTTGTTAATCATCAAACAATTTCTATACAGCTGTATTACTTTTATATTTTTTAATTAATTTCGAATTTTCATCAAAGTTTCTAAACTTTAATGGTTATTTAAATTATTTTTATTGCTAACTATGTTTTAAAAATTTATACTGATTTTAAAAATATTTTTATAGTTAAATGTTAAGTTAAGCTAAAATTTGTAATTTATTAATTACGAATCCTGATACTTAATTTTAAAAAAAATAATTGTAGTTGTAATAAGTTTCCAAATATAATTTTTTACAACTCATTGAACCTTTATGTAACATGCCTTGAAATAACACTTGAGAAATTAGACTTCTCAATAGTTTCCATTGTTAATATGCTGGGTTTTTTTCCATCGTATGCATAACTTTGATGGATTTTTTGTGTGTGTTGCTTTTAAAAAACAAAATTTAGCTCAGAAAATTATTTTTTTTATAATGTCTTTAAGGTAGACGAAAACAAAAAATGTCAATTGCCGTTTTTTGTTACTTCCCTTGGAATTTTCCGTTTGATGACGTCATAATCTTTATTTTTAGTTCTAATCAAAATTATCGATTAATTAATAGGTGATTTTTCAAAAATTAACGATTTAATTGAAATTAGTCGATAACTGGTCCATACGTTGAATTGGCGGGTTTTTACAAGGTGGGGTTGCAGTACCTGCAGAGGACTACCTCTATGGCGATGCCCGCTTGATGCGGCTCGCTTGCGATAGATTGAACCGGGTCTTAAGAGCCTTAACGGCTCGATCCAAAAGAGAATTTATATTCACTAGTTGGTTGGGGGAGGGGGGGTCCTCAAAGTGACTCCGAGACACCGTGACCAGGCAGAATGCCAGGGATACGCCACAACCAGCCGGCCACCAACCCAGCCCCGGTCTGTCGTGAAAGTTACATAATGATACGTATCCATACACCAAAACCAGGATAAGTGCAGATTAAACTAATCAATTTTTTTTTTAAAACGCCGTGTCCTACCATTATTTTCAAATATCCGCCCTCCACCCAACAATATCCCAGGGGGGAAAAAGGTCAGGTCTTAGACAATGCGCAACCCAGGCTCCAACACCCAACCTCTTGTCTGTATTGACTCTAAATAATAAACGACAAGAAATCTAAAGTAAATAAGACAGCGAGTGTTGGATGCCAGCCCACCTCGCCACCCCCGACAGGCCACTTGTCACCGACCCTCCACGTCATTTTGTTATCACAAAACTAATTATCGCCCAGTGATATCTTTCATCGGGGTGGGGAAAGGGGGTGGGGTTAAATTATTTATTTCATATTGTCTAATGATCTAATCAATCTTTGTGACGTGTTCATCAACGCATCGCAGCCACAAACACCCCAGTACATGCTGATACCAGCATCGCAGCCACAAACACCGCAGTACACGCTGATACCAGCATCGCAGCCACAAACACCCCAGTACACGCTGATACCATACTTAAATATTCCTGTCTTAAAGTTTTGGACTGGAATATTCAATTAACGAAAACAATAAAATATATTTTTAATTATTCTTTTAAACGTTTAAACATTTTGCAACGTCTGAATTAATAACGATAGGAAAGATTTTCCCTCACATCTTTAATTTTGTAGCAAAGTACAATTAACTTGCTAACAAATTTTTGTTTCGTTGTTTTTTTATTTGATTTTTTTAAATAAAAAAATTCCCAATTATATGGAACAAACATTTTTTAAATGACCTTAAACGATATCCCATTTCCATTTCCTCATGGAGCCAGCGTCATCAGAGCGACCTGAATGGCACGCTAAAAACACTGTATGCGGTCGTAAAGGGCAGGGAAAAAACTGCTAACGTTGCACAAATACATCCAATTACAACTTGGGTTTCTCAAGTCTAAAGAAAGTGGGTTTTTTTTTAAATTACAAATAAAAACTACACAAAGAAATGTCGATTTCAAACCCCATGAGAATTGTTTTTATAAATGTTTTTTTTTAAACTATTTTTTATATAAATAATTAAGGAACAACAGTTGTATAGAAATATAGCAGGACAAAACTGCAGTATCGTAAAGGAATGCACCTACTGGCAGTAGAGAGTAGAGAGTGGTGTTGAAAATTGGAAGTTTCTGTTCTTATGAGAAGAAATAAGCAAAGAAATAATATAGAAACCTTTTAAAAACATTTTTTATTATAACATCTATTTTTAATTTTTAATAATAACTTATAAGGGGCCTTACATGTAGTATGTCAAGCTGCTACTGAGGGGGGAGGGGGTGTGAGAAAGTGTGACAGATCGTGAGAGGGGGAGGGGGTTGNGGGGGGGGGGTCCAAGATTCGTGACAGTTTGTGACATGGGGGGAGTTTAAAAATTGTCAAAAAAAAGCGTGACGTACTTTATGGGCGGTCCCTTATTTATTACGCCCATGAATTTTAACCCTTTTAATGTGAGTACATCTTTTATATTTCACAAAATCGCTTAATTATTTTAATGTTCAATTAATAGGCTATAATATTTTGAATTACTAATATTAAAAACGTTTTTAACTATAAACCTTTAACATACGAGAAACAACTAACAGAATGTTCGTTATAAAACGCTGCGCAGGACAATCCAAAAATTCTAAATTTTTGTTATGTCTCGTAAAACATGTTAATATATTGAGCACCGATCGGGGATATATTTTTAAAAAGCACTGTCAATATGAATACGCACGCACAGCGCGACAGGAATGTATTAAACAGATTGCTCAATTAAATACGCACCTCGACACTCGAGCATAAAAATTAACATGTTACATAGAGTTTAAAAGAGATAATCTTAACAATTTTTATTTCTTTTACAGTAAATTCGATCGATATGAAATTTTGATACGTTATTTTTATCATCGCCACGAGCAGCCTGCAAAACTTCAGCTCCCCCAGCATACGGGGAAGTGGGTTTAAAATCGATCAAAAGTTAGTTTGTTTGTTTTTTGGCAAGCATGCAAGTAGACACAAGTTAATATAAAGGATTTAAAAGTCACGAAAAATTACTTTTACTTTTCAACTTATACTAAATACTACAATTCTACAAATGTTATAAATAAATACATAGTTTAAATAATTAACATATTTAATCATATATAATAAACATATTTAAGAATTCGTTAAAATGGTAATTTATATTAAAATAAAACAGCATACTGGGAAATTGTAACGTTAAAAACAAACATATCCAACAAATTGTAACGTTAAAAACAAACATATCCAACAAATTGTAACGTTAAAAACAAACATATCCAACAAATTGTAACGTTAAAAAAAAATCCAACAAATTGTAACGTTAAAAAACATATCCAACAAATTTTAACGTTAAAAAACAAACGTATCCAAACAAATTGTAACGTAAAAACAAACGTATCCAACAAATTATCTTGGGTTTCCTGGGCGTAGTTATAATAAAATATCTTTTAAAAAAAGAAGAGGAAAAAATGTGAACAATTGTCCCGGCAATAATAAGACTCTATGACAAGATGCTGCAAAAACTAACTTGATAATTGTCACGAATCCTCTCATTAAACGATTGTATTGTGCTATTACATTGTGAAATAATAATAACCCCTGGGGAAAGCTGACATCAAAGTTATGCTAATTATGACATCGGCAGCCACAGGAGATCGTGTTCAAGTGATCCAATCATACAATTATTGGTGAGTGATACCAAGTGAAAGAGTTTTTTCTAATGCTCTTGTTAGTGAACTCTTCCCAAAATCTTAGGAAATGAGTGCGTGATCAAGTCTTACATATACCCTAGTGTTTTTACAAGTGTTATACAATCACAGAGCTCTCGGACCACTGATTGGTGTTCCTACAATTATTTATGCAATCAACAGGTATTATCCAATCTACAAGTATTATCCAATCTACAAGTATTATCCAATCTAAAAGTATTATCCAACCTTCAAGTATTATCCAATCTACGAGTATGATCCAATCTACAAGTATTATCCAATCTACAAGTATTATCCAATCAAAAATCGATTGGATCAATGACTGGTTTACGTGTACAACTTACAAACTAAACAGAAAGTTAAATGTAATAAATTTTCTGTTTTCATTTAAAATAAATGTAATGTCATCCAAATCTGTGAGTATGAGGGGAGGGGGAGGGGGGTAATGGTGCAGCAGGTATGAACATTTGATGAGATACTTTATACAAGAGGAAAGAGATGCAGTAGGATGATGTCTTATTTTTAAATCAAGGTGGACAATGTCTAGCAAGAAATAGTTTCCTTCCAAGTCACGCAGTGACCAGGGCTATCAAAAAAAAACCGTGAGAAGAGGTCTCGTCATCAGAGAACATTACAGGGTCACGCTTCACTGACTCACGGGCTGGTTTATTTGGGCACACAAGACTTACCCAATAAAAAGAAGCTGATTTTTAAGACCTGACCTATTTACGATACATGTACATGTCTCACAAAACATATTAACTTCTAATTGACACTCTAACTAACATCATGTTATCAAATTTACCCCACCCCCACCCCAACCATGTTACTCGTAAAGTCTGTAACATTAAAACAATATTCCGCTGCCCTGCACATACTTTCGTTTAGGTTTTGGTGCCCTGATTTCCAAACATTCATTACAGCCAAATAGGCGTGTTGCATCAGCTTCAGGTATCGGGAACTGAATGTCTATAAACGCTACACAATAGATCAGAAAATAGGGAAACCGTGCCAGTACGAAATAGAGATTGTAGATAATGATACTCTTTTTATTTTCTACTCACTGCAACTATTCCTCCTTTTGTTGTGTCTCGATAACGTTTCGTTACTCCCTCCTTCCGATTCAAATTCTTCAATCTCTCTCTCTCTCTACTTTCACCCGCACAAACAACCACCACCTACTCAAACACATACAAATACGTGCTGACATATCCAGCTGCTATTCGTGTTCTCAACCAATTTGCACTGCGACAAAACACTTCCGTCACAGGCAGCGCCATAATAAAATTTGCAAACGGCTAAAACCCTCAAACCGCCTCGCGTCCTCCAAAAATCTCTGCAGGTAAAACCCTCGCCCGCTCCTCGTCCTTCAACTCACACTGTCCTTCCCTCTCAGCGAGCTAATCTAAGCCAAAGGGACACGAGAAATCCACTAGGAGTTGACAGAAAAAAGAAACCGAGCGTAGGACGAGGAAGAGAATGATGTTGGTGACATCACAGCCCCCACTGTTTGGGGAATAAAAAAATAATAATATATCGTTTGCCGTGGGCATTCGAGAATAGCAGACGTGTCTGAAGAAGTGGAAATAAGAGATGGGGGAGTGAGAGACAAGTTCTGAACATTTTCCAGTTTATTGATGTAGAATCAATTCATGATATTATTTTATATGATTTTTTTTTCATGTGTGTGTTAAATCTTGCAAAGACTAAAATACAATTTCACTAAATTCTTCAAAATTAATATTTTAGTTTTTTTCAGAGTTGTGTAATAGACAGCGAGTAAGTCTTGGAAATTTGTTGTGACCTGTGCTGTGGATGTGGTGGCACACGGTATGTGTTACGGACTGTTGCTGTTACATGGAATGTCATTGCGACATGGGCTGTTACTGTTATATAGACTGTTACTACTATATAGACTTTTAATACTATATAGACTGTTACTATTATATAGACTGTTACTATTGTATAGACTGTTACTATTATATAGAATGTTACTGTTATATATACTGTAACTGTTATATAGACTGTTGCTACTAAATAGACTGTTACTACTAAATAGAATGTTTTTATTATATAGACTTACTATTATATAGACTGATACTATTATATAGACTGTTACTATTATATAGACTGTAACTACTAAATAGACTGTTACTATTATTATATAGACCTCTTATTATATAGACTTACTATTATATAGACTGTTACTATTATATAGACTTTTACCATTAAATAGACTGTTACTATTATATGGACTGTTACTATTATATAGACTGTTACTACTAAATAGACTGTTACTAGTATATAGACTGTTACCATTATATAGACTGTTACTATTATATATCGGCATCCTTCCGTCTCGCGAGACGATGGTGCATCACCGTTAGGTTGGGTTGCATTTTCTCGAGTGGCTGTGCAGTCCTATCCTTGAGTGACAGTCTTTACCACAGTTTTTACACACGAGTTCTGTGCTCCTCGGCTACTATGACGCCCTCTTTGAGAACTGTGCGCCACGTAGATCGGTCTTCTGCCTTGCACTCCAAGTCACTTGTATATATTTTGGCTGCTTTCATGTACCTTTGACAGACATCTGTAAATCGCAAGCGTGGGCGACCTGTTTTCCTCTTTCCTGAAACAAGTTCACCATATAGGAGGTCCTTCGGGATGCGGCCGGGGCTCATTCTTTTGACATGTCCTAGCCACCTCAGGCGTCTTTCACTAAGAATTGAGAACATGCTTTGGGTATTGGCACGCGTTAGGACCTCACTATTAGGCACTTTGTCTTGCCATTTAATACCAAGGATGCGGCGCAAGCATCTCAAATGGAAGCTGTTAAGCTTACGCTCTTGTGATGTATAAGTGGTCCATGTCTCGCTCCCATATAGTAGTGTACTGATGACACAGGCTCGATAGACGCACAGTTTGGTTTTCTCCGTTAGCTTGGTGTTTTGCCAGACCCGCTTATTTAGTTTAGCCATTGTTGCGGCTGCCTTGCCAATTCTGCTGTTTATTTCTTCTTCAATGGACAGTGTATTGGAGACCTTGGATCCCAAGTAGGTGAAGCTGTCCACAACCTCCAAGTTTTCATTATCGATATTTATGGTAGGAGGAGGTCGAGTGTCTTGGGCCATGATGTTTGTCTTTTTCAAGCTGATTTGCAGACCAAATTCTTTGCAGGCATTGGAGAAGCTTGACACGAGTTGTTGCAAACCAGATTCTGTATGTGCTGTTAGTGCCGCATCATTCGCAAATAGAAACTCGCGAATTAGGACATCTGTCGTTTTGGTCTTGGCTCGGAGGCGGGCAGTGTTGATAAGTCCTCCATCAGCTCTGGTATGTAACCAGATTCCCTCACTGCTATCCTTGAATGCGTATCGAAGAAGTACAGAGAAGAATATTGCGAAGAGTGTTGGTGCGAGTACACAACCTTGTTTAACTCCGCTGCTGACAGGGTATGCCTCTGACTTAGCTCCATCAAACTGCACTGTGCCAAGCATATTTTCATGGAACTGTCTGATGATGGCAAGTAGGTGAGGGGGGCAGCCGATTTTTGCCAGTATTTGGAATAGCCCGTTGCGACTGACAAAGTCGTAGGCTTTTGTAAGGTCCACAAAGGCAACGTATAGTGGCATCTGCTGCTCTCTGCATTTTTCCTGGAGCTGTCGCATGGAGAACACCATGTCTATAGTAGACCGACCGGACCGGAAACCGCACTGAGATTCAGGATAGACACGGGATGCTAGGCTCTTTAAACGTGTTAGTATAACGCGGGCAAAGGTCTTTCCTACAATACTAAGGAGTGAAATGCCGCGATAATTATTGCAATCACTCCTATCACCTTTGTTTTTATATAGTGTCACTATATTTGCAACCTTTAGGTCTTGGGGGATGTAGCCCTGTTCCCAGCAGAGGGAGAGAATCTCGTGCAATGGTTGGAGTAGAGCTGTCTTGCCACTCTTTAGAACCTCTGGTGGTATTCAATCATTCCCAGGCGCTTTTCCACAAGCTAGGCTGTCAATTGCTTTGCTCAGCTCTTCCTGTGTGGGCACGACATCAAGTTCTTCCATGAGTGGCATATCTGGGATGTCATCTAGAGCGGTGCTACTATTATATAGACTGTTACTACTAAACAGACTGTTACTACTATATACACTATTACTATTATATAGACTTACTATTATAAAGACTGTTACTATTTTAAAGACTGTTACTATTATATAGACAGTTACTATTATATAGACTGTTACTATTATATAGACTGTTACTACTATATAGGCTGTTACTGTTATATAGACTGTTACTATTATATAGACTGTTACTACTAAACAGACTGTTACTACTATATAGGCTGTTACTACTATATAGACTGTTACTATTCTATAGACTGTTACTATTATATAGACTGTTACTATTATATAGACTGTTACTACTAAACAGACTGTTACTACTATATAGGCTGTTACTGTTATATAGACTGTTACTATTATATAGACTGTTACTATTATATAGACTGTTACTATTATATAGACTGTTACTATTATTTAGACTGTTACTATTATATAGACTGTTACTATTATATAGACTGTTACTATTATATAGACTGTTACTATTGTATAGACTGTTACTGTTATATAGACTTACTATTATATAGACTGTTACTATTATATAGACTGTTACTATTATATAGACTCTTACTATTGTATAGACTGTTACTATTATATAGACTGTTACTATTATATAGACTGTTACTACTATATAGACTTACTATTATATAGACTGTTACTAAACAGACTGTTACTATTATATAGACTGTTACTATTGTATAGACTGTTACTGTTATATAGACTTTATATAGACGTTATATGGACTTTTATGGCATTGTAGCAAAGTTGTTACAAGGGTCAGTGTCTATTTTCTTTTTAACTACACCAGTAGTATCAAAAGTTTTTACTATTACTGATTTTTAAAAAAAAGTCAGTTACTTTTAAAAGAACAAGTAGAATAAATTTTTTTAAAAATTCGTTTTCATTTTTCATAACTCTAACATTGTTGGCGTGCATGTGTGTAAGTGTGTGTTTACATAATTGTGTGTGGTTTGGGGGAGGGGGGAGGAATAAGTAAAACGACACTAGCTACACATTACTTTCAATATTAAAGTTTTAACGTTGTTGAATCCTACTTCATTATCACTATCTTTCATCGACAGCAGAGCGAGGGCTGTTAATACCCAGATTATCGAATGGCTCGTGCGCAACTTTTTACGTCCGGCTCACAAAACCCGTTTGTATTCCAACGAATTTTGTCACGCTCAACAAATCTGTCTTATAAGAGAATGGAGGACAAGATAAAAAGTTCCTGGCACAGGGGATCTACTGTGGAAATCACCAGCTATCGGGTCATGAATTATTTTAATTAACTGACATTTACAAAAAATGATTCTTCAAGCCCATATATTAATTTCTAAAACATCGTTTCATGTGAAGTTCCCAGGAGGTCTCGTTGACTTCTGGTTGGAATTTAAGTTTTTTAGATAGAAATTTCTAGATAATCTCTAAGTCACACCAATCACCCGCCACACACAAAAAAAGGGGGGGGGGGGACAAAGGGCGGAAGAGATGATGGTAGAATATAAATGTTTGTGATTGTGCCAATGTTTGTTTCAATTCTGAACCATGCAGTACAGCTATGATCATCTAAAGTAGTGATTGAAGTCATATACAAACCTTCATCACTGCTACTAATATATACAACCTTACTTCACCGCTAACATCAATAGATGTAGTTATTGGAGTATATACAGAATTGAAATTAATATTTGCCAAACCTTTATCAAAACGCGGCGAATTTCGTAAAATTGCCAAATGGGGTCATCGCACCCCCTCCCCCCAAAAGCCCCCCCCCCACCCCCCCCCACACACACACACAGACTTGAGGCAATGTGATATTAATCAAAAGTTTTGATTTACACTCCTGTAAATACCATCAGAAACTTGAACTATAATTGGCAATCTCACATCTGTTTCTGCAGCATGTACGACAGACATAGGATATTGTTTGTGGCTGCTACATATACGACTGACATATAATATTGTTTGTGGCTGCTGCGTGTACGACTGCCATAGGATCATGTTATGGTATACGCTTTGTGGATATGTCAAAACCGAAAATCGGACACTACCGTTGGCATATCTCCCCATCCCGCATCCCGAAAAAAAAACGCAGCCACAGAAGAATCATGAAATATTGATGTAACCAGCCCCCAACAAGCGATAATGGACGACCGTCTGTGATTCAACGACCTTTTGTCAGCGACAACGGGATTTTATTATTATTATTTTTTTTAAAGTTACCAAATATCTCCACACAAGGAATCCCCAACGGACACTAGTCCCAAGTCGTCGGACCGGGGCGCTCCTCAAATACAGCAGATCTGTTCTCTGCCCCCCACCCCCTTATGTTGAACTTGGCGCCATCTGGGAAATGTGTCCCGTGATGTTGCCGGGTAAGAGAGAACGACTGAGAGCTGACGTGGTGCGAGTGTTTGCTGGAAGCTCCGTGGCGGGACCTCTTACAGCAGACGGGCAGTGGATGATGACGCCATCTATCAGCTAATGAACGATTTGGGGGAGAGGGGGGGGGGAGTTATTTTATATGCTCGTGGAAATCTTGGCTCGTCAGGAAATAATAAATAGTGATATGGAGTTCATTAGCCGATCTCTCAACGAGGGTAGAATTATTTTTTTTTATTTGACATATCACATTCGGTTATATTATCTCCTGGAAAAAAGGGGGTGGGTGGGTTGGAGTGTGGGGTGCAATGACCACTGTAGTGCAGGGATCTCCAAACTTTTCAGCCGAAGGGCCGCATTAACTGTCAAACAGCAGATTGGGTCCGACTACTAGCCCCCCCCCCCA
>MUZC01000248.1:303062-322145 GCA_002072015.1 Radix auricularia
GATGGGCGGGCCTCACGGGCTGTAGTTTGGACGGATGGGCGGGCCTCACGGGCTGTAGTTTGGAGTGATGGGCGGGCCTCGCGGGCTGTAGTTTGGAGTGATGGGCGGGCCTCGCGGGCTGTAGTTTGGAGACCCCTGCTGTAGTGTATGGCATTTTCGTTGGACAAAGGGGACGAAAAAAAGAGGTGGCATTAAAGGTTGGAATATTCAGAATGTATTTAGGGAAAAGGTGCAGTCTGATGATTTCTGTGAAACGTTTCAGTCCTGAGAGTATTGTAGGATAATAGCCTCTAGACGGAGGTGACCAACGCTGCTGTACTCAGTACTCACTGATTGTGGTGAGTAGTGGTGACAAGACCAAGTTAGTCGACTTCATATGCCGTGTTGTGTAATAAATTTAATAATACAAAGCACGCCATGCCCAGAACTGAGAAATTTTTCGTGGATGCTAGTCAATAGAATCACAGGAACCAATCACTTGTTTAACAGTCTCAAACGGCCCGATGAACGCGACAAATTAAGGTCACCAGAGAACAATGAAAGATGAAATGAGAGTCAATATAAGTATATTAGTCTACTCCTTGTGCCCAGAACTCCACACGTTTTAATATTGGGGATCCAAGTTGTTAACTTGAAAACGATTTAAAGATTTGATGAGGGGCATAAATGTATAAATAGCTTTCATTCTTGTTTTAAAAAATAATTTTGTTAAGGGGAAGGGGTAGAGTAGTGGGGGGGGGGGCGGAATATTGGGGATGTAGTATGGGATCATGACGTGCAGTCGTGATCTAAGTTCGTTACAAGAAAATGTTAGGCACATTTTTCTGACGTCACAACGAGGGGGGAAACGCGATAATCGCGTAATGACGTAACCGGTCGGCCATCTTGCGTGTTACATGATAGCTCGTTGTCCCGTGTAATTGTAACGTACGGACGCAGGGCCGACAGCTGTGCTGGTACTCAAGACCTGTTATTGGATGCGGTCGGTGGTTACAGGAAGTAGCCTGGTCAAACGGTCAGAGTTTTCGGGGGTTATTAGGTGCAGATAACCGGACTATCACTTCGCCACATCGGATAGACTTATCCTGACGGACGCCACCTCGTGTAAACGTCAGTGAAACGGTTGGCATTATATGTACACCGGACATCGTCAAAGCGTTGAGAGACGAGACAAGATACACACAAAATAAACGTTTTACACTTTACGTTCAAAGCATAGGACACGATAGCAGTACACAAAATCGCTTCTTACGACTTTAGTTGTTCATAAACAAGGTAGGTGTGAACTACATATCTCATATAGGCAAGCAGCAATCTTCATTGAACAAGTAGTGACATCACTATTAACTAATACTATGTCAATTCTCACTTTTTCCTTCAATCATGTAGAGTTAAAAAGACTTTGAAGTTAATGTCCCCTTAAGGCTGCGCGGCCGCGCATATATCTGATCGACCCCGCGCACCAGCTTAAAAATAACGCACAGGAAAATTTGTAAGATATTGCACACAAAATGGAGGCTGGTCAACTTTGCCCACAGAATAATGAACCTTAGAGGAAACATTGTTTGGGTTGTTATTTTGGTTTTATGTTCCTAGTTATCATCGATCGCCTTCCCTTGGGAGGGCATCGGGTAGAGCGAAAGTAGCGCCTGTGAGTTGTCAAAGTCAGCAACATAGAAAACTGTTGACAGAAAGCAGGGGTGAAAGCTAACAGGAACGTTTTACCCGTTCAGCTAGACGCTTATTAGGTTAAATGCGCTCATACATATGGCAAACTGTGATATAATTTTAAAAGATAAAAAGATGGGTCAACTCGATAATAGCGTTATGACTTATTTTCAAATTGAAAACATAATTTCAATTTATTGTGTTTACTTGGTATGCTGAAAGTCAATATTCCTAGAAAATTATTTAACAGCAAGAAAAGATATTTTAAAAAAAAAAATCTAATAATAGTAGTAATATTTCCACACAAAAAAACGTCTAAAATTTTCACAAAAGACTTTAAAATGTCACAGGTTCTGCTTTTTAAAAAACTCAAAATCAACATATTGAATAAAATAGTTTGCTGCTAATTTCTCGGTTGGGATTGAAGTAAATTCCTACACTAATGGAAAAATTTTGAAATAATTTAATTATACTGATATTTCAAATAGCCATTGCCTCTACCTACCCAAGACAGAAGTGCAGCGCCTCTGAACAAGGGCATGGCGGTGGCCGCCACTGCATCTCCCTGAGGACGGCCTGCTCACCCTCACACTTGACACACTCGTGGCTGACCATCACGGAAATGACCTTCTCATATCATGACCTTAATCCAGTATGACGGATACCAATCTCAGAAATTCATAGAACTCCGCTGTGATCCATATATCCATGTCCAGAAAAACATCTTTGATCTTTATTGCACATAAACGTTGATGTATCGAAACACCGCAACAACTTTTAAAACACGTAATTCTTTACGAATCAGGACGAATCAGCTGCTGTGTTTCCAGAAATTAGTTTGGAAGTATCATCCACATATCCAGATAGCTCACATGTGTTTATCTAATTATCATCCACATTTCCAGATAGCTTACGGGTGCTTATCTAATTATCATCCACATATCCAGATAGCTTACAGGTGCTTATCTAATTATCATCCACATATCCAGATAGCTTACAGGTGCTTATCTAATTATCATCCACATATCCATTTCTTACATGTGTTCTATTAAATTATCAAAGTCCCGTGTTAAAATACGCGTGATTTGGTTTCATATCCAGCCAGCAATTAATCTTATGTATATAAATGTGACAGGATGAAAACCTAAGATAAAACATGAACACGTGACATTTCATATGAACTTTATTTTATTTTTAGAAGGCAAAACGAGATCTACTCCTGATTGGCTGGCGCCCCTAGGGTCTTAAAACATATTCTGTGATCAACACAATCTCATTGAGGGGCGCCGGGGGGTATCTTTACACAAAAGAATATTTTCCCCCAACCTGACCTCTAGCACAAGAATTCCCGTTTCTCCTCTACAAGTCGAGAAGTTTAGGGCCAACACGACCAAAAAAAACTCTTTTCAATGTATAACTAATTTACATTTCACTGTTTTAGAATTTTACTTGGAGCGTATTGGGTGAATTCTGGGTAAATTTGGAGAACAAGAACACGGAAATTTAGGGAAACTTTGAAGTAAACGAACGGAAGTGACGTATCGAAGGCTACTGCGCAACTCACAATCCACACAAAAACAAAAAGGTACAAAATAATTTTTTTAATGCACAAACGAAAAAGAAAATGCTGGTAATAGACTGAGAAAGCCACCACACCAAATGATGAAAATGGTGTCAGTCGGTGCGAAAAATCTATTCTATTCTATACCCAATTCCTACGCTAACGAGATTAGAAAAAAAATAGTTTACAAACTAAATTTTTTTAAATAGTAAAATGGCAACGTCAAAATAATGTCAAACTTGTTATTTCAACTAATAAGAAATAATGAGCATCAAGTAATAAATAAAGTTACATCAAAATCTGGAAACCGCTTTAGAGAGGCCAGGCCATGCATAGAACTTTGTAGAAACACGGAACTCGGTATTCAAATGAATAAAGTAGAGCAGTTTTGTGGTGGTCCAAAGATGACAACTTCTGCAGCCCTCTTCCCGGACACAATATGTCCTCGTGCAGCAATGTCGTGTCAATTCTGTTTTAACTTTCGCTCAACTATTCGCTCGATTCAGGGGTAGCAGCTGTTAAAAAATGTTCATAAAAATGCCAGCTTAAAATTAACTCATACAGTAGCGTGTAGTGGCGAGCCCCCATTTCTTTAATATTCATATTTCAAATTAGGGATTTTCATTAGTGTCATATGTTTAGATAAAGTATAAAGGGTAAAATATTAAGTTGTTTTTTTTCCTGGGCATCAAAAATCCTTGCAACGTCTTGCATACAGGCGCAGCCATATTGACCATAAGGTGGGAAAATGCCTCAGTGCTGCGATGTCAATGGTGCGTTTTATGTCTCTTTTTTGTCATAACAGGACAAAAACAATGAACAGTAGAGAGTTGGTCATCGATGTTTACCATTTGTCTGCTACAACATTAAGGAAATACACACCCCTATAGCAATGACGCGTGTGGAGTGGTTTGCACAAGACAGCAGACGGGGAAGTCGATAAATTATTCCGAACAGCAATGAAACGTTTTGAATTAATGAGGCGACTGAACTTAAACTTTAAAGAAAAAGGACCACCCAAAGGGTATTCCCGATGGTCCTTCAGACTCAGAATATTTCACTTCGTGGAAAAATGTACTAATTGGTGCGTTCACTGGTGAACACAATCAATGCCGCACAGTGGAAACAATTGTCAGGGGCCAGCGAGAAGGGTGGGCAGCTTATACATAAGCTATGTGCACTAGCTGACTTTGTACATGGATATATTGAAATCTGCTTCTTACAACTGGGTCATGGTGTTTGTTTAGGAGATCAATATTTAATATGTTGAATTATTTCATGGTTTATTCTTATTTATGCCAGCGAATCGACTTTAAAACTAAAGAGAAACAAGCTAGACAATGGTAGATCTAAAAATATGAAAAAAAACAACTATTTTTTACGGAAAGGTGCAACATCCGCACAAATTAGTGGTACTTAAATTATGACTCTTTACACTACAATATGTAAATATTCACTGAAATCAGCTGTTCTAAAGTCTCTTGCTGAGCCAGACGGTTTGTGTTCCCGAGATAAAACGAGCATGTACATGGTACATAAAGGTTAAGATATTTAGAGCAGGAAACCAACTACAAGGAATCTTTTTTTTTTATTTTTAAAAGAGAGAAAATAAACCCAGGTACAATCGCCTCTACATTGAATGGCGTCATATCACATAAGCCGTTCTCTCCCGCGGGAACACTTTAGTGGTCAACCCTTCTCTACCAGATAATCCCGAGTCATGTAGCACCAGGAAGTATGGACATAGCTATAGAGTGTAGACGCAGGGGCGTGGGGGGGGGGAGAACTCATTTTGCCACCAGATTCCCGCTACAATAATTTGTGATCGCATCTTCAGAAAGCGTTGCCTTAAGGTGTCCCAGGAAGTTAGCGCGGGGGATCGTGCTCAATGAAAGGTTCGTTTCATTCAGTCTTCTGGCTGACTTCAAGGCCATGAAACGAAGACACTAATATATCAACGGACCCTGTCAAGAGACTTATATAAACAGACCATCAAACTGCAGTATGTAAACTATAGGATTGATTGATTATTTGATTATTTATGAAATTACTTAACAAAGAGACGCGAGACTATCGCCGTGATCCCGGCGGTCAATGATTAAACTTGGTTTAAGCTCGAACATAAACTAAGCGCATTGAAATTATTATTTTTTTCCTTAAAGAGACCATCATCAAAAGTTTGTGACGTGATTAGTTTCACAGTTGAATACGTCAGAAGGGCGCCATATTGTCTAGGGATACATTCTTTTTGTGTGGCCCTTAGCAAAGTTTAGAACACTGATAGTATTTTATGTGAACACTGATAGTACTTTATGTGAATACTGATAGTATTTCAGGTGAACAATGATATTATTTTATGTGAGCACTGATAGTATTTTAGGTGAACACTGATAGTATTTTATGTGAACACTGATAGTATTTTATGTGAACTTATGTGAACACTGATAGTATTTTATGTGAACACTGATAGTATTGTATGTGAACACTGATAGCATTTTATGTGAACTTATGTGAACACTGATAGTATTTTATGTGAACACTGATAGTATTTTATGTGAACACTGATAGTATTTTATGTGAGCACTGATAGTATTTTATGTGAGCACTGATAGTATTTTATGTGAACACTGATAGTATTTTATGTGAACACACGCTCGAAAATATCTAGAACACTCGCATTTACACACAAACAAGCACTTGAATGCTCCACCCCCCCTCCCAAATGAATGCAAAACACACCTTATCGCACTCAGAGATACGCACAAGTTTCGCTTCAAGTTATATTTTTGGCACCATCTAAACAATTGATAGATTCTATAAATGTAAGTACTGCACACTTCCCTTACATCTTTTAACTTTTTTTTTTATTAACAGGCAGTCCTACTTCTGTTAGGCTTGTTATTTATGTCACGCAATGGAAAACGCCATATCTCGTGATCATCTTAGACTGCGTTTTCGTAAAACAGTGCTTTTTCAGAATAAATAAATAAGCCATTAATAAGCTTGCAAATTCTGTAGTAAATTAAGATGTATACACATTATTGTCTCGGTCAAGTCCGATTATAGGACTTAAATTAAATTTGAATGTACAAATATATCTAGTGATAATGACGCACAGAATTCCCGGAGTATATCCTATTGAAATTGGTCCAATTGAAAGTACCGTGATGTGACGAGTAGTGAAAGTGATCAATTAGTGCACAACGGCACAGTAAACAGCACGGTGGACATCAAGCTTATAGATCCAGCTTACACACCGAGCTTACACATAAGCTTACACACAGACCTTACACAGAGAGCTTACACAAAGAGCTTACACATACACATCCGGCAAACAACACATCATGCCTCATCGCGCGCACGCACACCCGTTTATTTTGTTAGCGCTTATCTGCAAGTATTGAGCAGATTCAATCCAACATCTGTCGCCCATCGACAAACACGCAGAAGTTCATCCATGCATGCTTCATTTAAATACGGGGATTCTCTCCCCCCCCCCAAACCCCTTTACCACTCAGATGAAATGTGAGTATACACAACTAGCAATTTCTGTGTCGGTCTGATCACTGTGTGGGATATAACCCATACAGATGTCTGATCACTGTGTGGGATATGACCCACACAGGCAAAGGGCAACTGAGGAGCTATGATTAAAAACGCATTCCCGTGACACATAGTCTAAACAAAATATTCACAGTGCTCGCATATTCAATAACCACACACAAAGGTAGAGGTTTTCGACACCGAAGAGATTAAGTGAGTGGGCAGTAATGTAATGGAAATTTGGATACCTGGGGATAAGGAAATTACTATGGCCCCATATGCAGATGATACCATATTTTTCCGGCTAATAATAGTTCAATTTCAAAATAATATCCATTCTACAAAGGTTTGGGAAAGATAATGGCTCTAAGGTAAGCACTAATACTGTGGTACCTCGAGATACGAAATTAATCCGTCCCGGGGTGGCATTCGTGTCCTGGAATTTTCCTAGCTCGAACTAAGTTTTATATGTAAATTACTTAATCCGTTTCAAGCCACACAGAAACAGCACTAAAAATCGAAAATATAATGGAAACATAAAGGGAAACAAAGCAGGATTCTTCAATAATTAAAAGAACACATAAATCAAACAAAAAATAAGAAAACAATGAAAACAAACTAAAATAAAATGGGGGGGGGGGGAATATGTATTAAAAAGTACCTTTCAGATGATGCTATGTGGCGAAGTATCGGAGAAGGTAGTGGGGGGGGGGGGGGGAGAACGGATGGCTGAAAACATTACGGCATTACGAAACACTTAACTTTACGAAAATAATACGTTATGTAAAAACTTTGCATGAATTTATTATAAACACATTTAGTACAACTGTACAATAATAAAATATATCAAAACATTTAAACTATGCATTTTTTCTTTGCTTTCTAATTTCTGCTCCACGTTTCATTTCCGTTATCTCACTTCCACCAAAATCTTATTGTCTTATTTTTTAAGAATTTTTTTTTTTATCTTCGCTAATTTATGGTCTTTTAGCAAATGTTTTGACTGAATTTTACAATATTTATGCAATGAATCAGGCCAAAATCATTGAACTGCCCTAGAACTGTTGGTGGCGCGTTGAATGAAATCACGGAATGCCCATCGTTGCGCGTTTTTCGTTTCTTGGATTTTTCGTATCTTGAAGCATTCGTATCTAGAGGTACAACTGTAAATCTAAAATTTTTCGTAAGGATGATAGAAAGATACGTGAGATGAGCCATGAGCACACGGCGTTGAAAAAAAATATTTGTTAAGTGGAGCCAAAATATTTTGTCGACCGAAAAAGCTCAAGGCAAGTTTGGGTACAAATTGTACAAACTAAACACAACAGAAATAGCAGCAATTGCTGGATGCACAAACAATGTTATCAAGTTGACTGCTATGAGAAAGGATTTAATGTAAAACAAGACTTGCAATTGGCTTTCGTCATTGTTTCTTTGTCCTTCAAAAAAGGAGGGTAAGTGAACTATAAGCCTTGAAGGCATTTAAAAAACAAAACAGGATGTGACGCAGCTGGGTCGATGGGTGTGTATGAGTATACATATATCAGGGGTCTACCGATATATCGGCAAGCTGATATATCGGCACTGTTATCAGGATATCGGCAATATCGGTGCCGGTAGCATGTAAATGTCACGATAATGAAGTCATCAATATTCATAATAAGTGACATTTTGAAACGAACATAAACCATTTAGATTTATTAATATCTCATCAAATTAATGCATCGATCCCGATACCAGTATTGAAAGAACCAAAAGAGCCACGATAAAAAATTCCATGTGCTATGATTTTGTTTAGGTATCGGCCTATTTCTGTATACACGGAAATACTGTGTAAGCGATACCGATGCCGAGTATACCGTAATTGCTCCAATAGCAAAGATGCACACATACATGATAGGAAAGGTCCATAAATGATAGGAGGGGTCCATAAATGATAGGAGGGGACCATGAATGATAGGAGGGGTCATAAATGATAGGAAAGGTCCATAAATGATAAGAGGGGACCAAGAATGATAGGAGGGTCCATGAACGATAGGAGGGGACCATGAATGATAGGGTGGGTCCATGAATTATAGGAGGGGTCAATGTATGATAGGAGGGGACCATAAATGAAAGGAGGGGTCTCTAAATGATAGGAGGGGTCCATAAATAATAGCAGTGGTCAATAAATAATAGGAGTGGTCAATAAATCAACTGCTGATCATCAAAAGTCAAGAAAGCGTGGGAAATAAAAATCAATGGGGTAGGCACGCGACGACTAAAGCTAATCCACTGTATGGGTGAGGGCCAGCGTTCAAAGGGGCAGGGTGTTGATTGAAAGGGGAGCTCACTGTGAGGGAATGTAAATGAGACCTCGTGAGATGGGTTGTGTTTTCAGGCGGCGCATTCCACGGCGGCTGTAGCATCAAGCATTGCGACATTAAACATATACTTCTATTGACAGCTACTGAATGTCGGTCTGTTTTGGCTTGGTTTTTCCGACGCGAATACATTTTTGTTTAAAACTGATCATCATAGCGTCACAAAGACTGCAGAATTGTATATAAGTAGATAGGGATTTGAACAAGGGTGTCTAAAAGTCCGGCCCGCGTGCAAAATTCCACCCGGGATTAAAATTTAACTGGCCTGGGGCCGAATGGTAAATAATTAATTGACATTTGGATTTTTTTCTGGAATGAAACATTATATTTAAAACAATAGGGAAAACTCATGAGCTGTTTTGAGTGGAAACTACGAGGACTTCAAACGATGTCGAAAAGAAAAATCGATAGCGTTTTATTGTTTACAAACGTCAATATTAACAATAAAAGGCCGATGAAGTTATGTCCTGTTATGTGTACAAAATTCGATAGAGTCCACAGGCAAAAAACGATGACGTAATATGATTAATTTATTGTGAGGTACGTAGTGTAATAAAAACTGCCCAACCGTATAACTTGATAATTTTTTTATTTTTTTTTATTTTTTATTTATTATTTTTTTGTTTAAAAGAAAAAAATAACAACAAACAACAATCAGTTTCTGATAAGATTTGAGATCCTCGATTAAGAGCGGACATGCAATTCTGAAGTGGTTGATGTTTACAGGTGATGAATAACTAACCATGAACCATAATGGTGATACAGGAACTAACAAAAAAATGACCATGTGGAAATAAAATGAATATTTAACAAAACAAATTTTGGGCTTGAAAAAAAAAGATGAGATTAATTGTACACTCTTAAGGCTAAACAATGTATTCATGATCTGAATTCCAAATTTACTTCAATTAATGAGGGGGGGCGGGGAGCGCTTATTAAACCCTGTCATACGCCCCAGGAGTCTCATATTCCCCGCCCCCTCCCCCACAGACCCCCCCCCCCCGCGACGCATAACAAAATACCTTGAATCCACTAATTATGGGTGGGTGGTTTAAGATTGACGAAGACCCACTGATGCGAGAAGTTCTAGAAGACCAATATTTGACGCCCGTCTCCGTACGCCTTTAAGTCTAGGCCGGCACTTGTACATGTTCATTACCGGCCAGAGTTTTGGCGGGCACTTGTACACTTTCATGATCAATACAAGCCCTTTAGCAAGCACCGGAAATATCATTGTAATCAGAACAAACACAAAAAGAAGATTAAAATTTGAATAAAACCAGGTCTTGAAAAGGGCGAACATAATTCGCAGGGTTTTTGTTTTGTTTTTTCTTCAAATTATAAATTATTTTAGAAGTTGCAACCAACAATAGTTGTGGTACAACAAACAATAGTTGTACAACCAACAATAGTTGCGGTACAACCAACAATATTTGTGGTACAACCAACAATATTTGCAGTATAACCAAAAATAGTTGTGGTACAACCAACAATAGTTGTGGTACAACCAACAATAGTTGTGGTACAACAAACAATAGTTGTGGTACAACCAACAATAGTTGCGGTACAACCAACAATATTTGTGGTACAACCAACAATATTTGCAGTATAACCAAAAATAGTTGTGGTACAACCAACAATAGTTGTGGTACAATCAACAATAGTTGTGGTACAACCAACAATAGTTGTGGTACAACCAACAATAGTTGTGGTACAACCAACAATAGTTGTGGTACAACCAACAATATTTGCAGTATAACCAAAAATAGTTGTGGTACAACTAACAATATTTGCGGTACAACCAACAATAGTTGTGGTACAACCAACAATAGTTGTACAACAAACAATAGTTGCGGTACAACCAACAATAGTTGTACAGCCAACAATAGTTGTACAACCAACAATAGTTGCGGTTCAACAACGGGAGTCAATCGATAAGTGCTGTGTCAATACCGTCTTGGCCTAACGGTCCTGAAACGATGAATAGACGGATAAACGTCTCAACTGTCCCCAAACTAGAGATGTCAGGGTCAGATCAAGTCATGTGTCGGCAGCTGGTGTCCTCAAACAGGAAATGTCAGCTCATGTCATGTGTCGGCAGCTGGTGTCCTCAAACTGGAAATGTCAGCTCATGTCATGTGTCGGCAGCTGGTGTCCTCAAGCTGGAGATGTCAGCTCATGTCATGTGTCGGCAGCTGGTGTCATCAAACTTGAGATGTCAGGATCAGATTAAGATACGCGAGAAGCCTGTGAGTTTTTACATAATAGTAATTTAATAATAGAGCTATATCATGGAGTTTTGGTTAACGGTGTGACACTAAAACCAACTAACATTGTTTAGGAAATAATACATACCGAAAGTCATTAAAATACTGAAACACGAATGTACTCTTTGACATTGGTGAATGATCCCAATGCGCATGTGTAATCGTTACAGAGATTAGAGCAATTAATTTATTTAAGACAAGAAAACTGTTGATGATTGTTACTGGGACATTTGGCAGGCGAGTTGCATTGTAACCATGACAGTATGATCCCATTCCGTTGTAGCGCTATATGGAAACATCGTCACAGTGATTCAACAATGTGCAGTCCAATCTTTTAGGAACATTGACAGTACGTGCCATTAGTTGTTTCCTCACCCACCACGCACGTCCCACCACATCGCCAGAACAGCCACACACACACACACACACACACACACACACACACACACACACACACACACCAAGAGCCACTGCGCCACACGTCGTATGCACACACACTCACGCCATACACATACACACACGGGACATACACATACTTAAACATAAAGAAGTACAAACACACACGACACATACACATAAAACACATACACAAACAAAACGTAAACATACACACAAGGCATGCACATACATAAACAAAAGGAAAGACACATACACGCGCAAGTCATCCACACAGACGTCTTGGAACCCCCCCCCCCGCCACTTACACACGCACCCCTACCGACTCAAACACCACCGACCGCACACCAAGCCCGGAGCACCCACCGCGCTGGTCTCACACAGCTCCAACCCAAACATCCCAAAACACGAAGAGTCACTCAGCACATTCCACACATACGATTTAATGGTAATCCCCGTTTACACCGGCCCCCAACAACCGACATGACCGTAAACTGCGGGGCTCGTGGTAAAAACAAAAATAATTATGACTTCTAGCATTTAGGTTTAGCGCCACAATACAGGTCGGGCACGTGCACCGAGGTACGCTAAATGCGGAATGAGTGCGGCCTGAAGCTATAGCGGAGCAAATTAAATACAATGCGTGGCTAAGAGAACATGGCTAAAAGAACATGCTTAAGAGAACATGCCTAAGAGAACGTGGTTAAGAGAACATGGCTAAGAGAACATGGCTGAGGGAACATGGTTAAGAGAACATGGCTAAGAAAACATGGCTAAGAGAACATGGCTAAGAGAACATGGCTAAGAGAACATGGCTAAGAGAATTTTTTTTAAAATCAAACAGCAGACATGGCAATAGTCATTAAAGCCTGAAACCATTTGAATGGTCTTTCGTTGACACGGTACTTGATAGCAGAACGAAACATGCTTTAATCTCTTGACTTAATTAAGTTTAGAACTACAAGGAAATACATAGAAATACACAGAAATACATAGAAATACACAGGCGGCTGAAGGTCCTTAATGAGAAAAACATTCCAAAAAGTCTTCTTTTTTTTAATGTCCCCAGGGATAGTGGTAAAAAGTCGCTTGTTAAAATAGAGAGAAATGAAAGATAAGATCCAAGGTGAAGATTGAAATAAAACAGGGACATTAGATAAGTTGTGACGTACAGGGACATTAGATAAGTTGTGACGTACAGTGACATTAGTCATTAGATAAGTTGTGACGTACAGGGACATTAGATAAGTTGTGACGTACAGGGACATTAGATAAGTTGTGACGTACAGGGACATTAGATAAGTTGTGAAGAAGAGGGACATTAGATAAGTTGTGACGTACAGGGACATTAGATAAGTTGTGACGTACAGGGACATTAGATAAGTTGTGACGTACAGGGACATTAGATAAGTTGTGACGTGCAGGGACATTAGATAAGTTGTGACGTACAGGGACATTAGATAAGTTGTGACGTACAGGGACATTAGATAAGTTGTGACGTAAAGTTATATAATCGGGGAAGCTGAACAACACGTGATTAATTTATTATTTAGACATTGTAATTGTTAAATAAACTGGCAAACTGACTGCATCCCCCCCACACACACACAACAACCACTTTTATTTTGTGTGTCAAATATCAGCATCAACATTTTATTACATCACGAACCAAAGTTGAACACAAACCGCGCGCCATCTCTCAAACTTTAACACTGGCGCGTATTCCATGACCTGCAACAAGTTGCAACAACCGACGAAAATAAAGTATCCTTAAACAACGCATCCTTAAAGGACGTATCCTTAAACGACGTATCCTTAAACGACGTATCCTTAAACGACGTATCCTTAAACGACGTATCCTTAAAGAAATTTAGAGAAACAATAATCCACCGGCTCGAATGAGTGATAACAACAAGACCTGAATTCCCCCTGAGCAAAAAAAGAAAACCGGTGACATGCAGCTAAATTCAAATTATCCGCACTCAAACGCCCTGACTGGATCAATAGGAATTCCTGCACTCACACACACACGCCGATATTCCTACAATCGGATCTTGTCGTTGAGTTTTTTCACCACATCTTGTGTTGTAAGTCCCATGCGGTTTCTAAGAAAGCCGCGCGCTGCCAATCGGTGGGGGAAAAAATATACAGAAAACACGCACCTTTACTATCACTACTACAACTACTACTACAACTATCCCGTCGTCCTCCGTGTCGCTAAATCCGCCCCGGCAACAGTCTTAACGTACGGACAACGAAATGTTGTTGCTCATCGGCCACGCGACCTGATCAATAGCAGAAAGGACACCTGTTGCTGTCTGCGTGAGCGCAGCGACTTGGTTGGCCGGGGCCTGGGAGCCGAGTTCATTTTTGGGGGGCTGCCACAGACTGGTCACAACACATGGCAGTTTTCAGTCAGCGACAACAACTTATTTGTACTTGTTTTACTTCTTAGATAGTCTCTAGTCGAATTGGGGTGGGTAATATGAACTATTACGTGCTTGAGTTTATTTTAATTAATGTATTTTGTTCGTAGGGGAAAAGTGAAAAAAAAACAACGACAACACATAAATTGTATCAATCAAACTTTTCTCTGACTGATAGACATTGCTACTGCACACGATCATGTCATTGTAGGATTTGTTTAAAGAAGAAGATAACGTTTGAAATTGAATGCATGTTTAATCAAATGTTGCTATTTTTACAAAATCATGGTGAGCCCAACGGCAAGTTGAGTTCCCTCCTTCCCTCCCTCTCTCTCTCTCTCTCTCTCTGTCTGTCTCTCTCTCTCTCTCTCTCTCTCTCTGACTGTGTTTACATATATTGGGGCTGCTGAAATTAACAGTTAATTATCGTTTAATAGTTAAAAATTTCAATCGATTAAAAATCGATTAAAATTTAAGAAAATATTTTTGTCTTTTTCCAGTTATTAAATAATAAATATTTATTTTTTTGTTACTTACACACCTTCCCTCGTTTTGTTATTACTTACTTAGACACGTACATACATAGAGAAAAAGGTTTTTCTCCCTTATCTCTTGCATAGCGTAAGGATTTGGCCGTTTAAATTCACAAAATTTGAGAGCAATTTAACAGATTTCAAGGAATAATGAATCGCGAATGAACGGGATCCATATGCGTTATATAAAATATAATTAATGAATATTAATCGATTCATCCATTAAATTTTTCCTGATTTATCGAACAAAAAAATTAATCAGTACCAGCCCTAATAATATGATAAGCTATGTATAAATATATAGGTTCTCAAATTATTATTATAAAATGCGCCTAGAGTTATGAATCCAAATACTTTCGATAAACTAAAAGAGGTCAGAGAATGTTACTGGGTGATATTTTAGGGCAACTCAGTTAATTATCTAATGGCACTGAATCATCATGAAATATTAGGACGGCGCACTAGAATTCACTGTCCAACAATACAATATATTTATATGAAGCTCGGTTGAAGACTGGCGCTCAGAAACAAACTAATTTCTCTAAGACAATCCAAGTCTTACCAGTTATTTATAGAGCATCAAACTAATTTCAAATAAGATATATTAAAAGGACGCTTCTTCGTGATATTTTAGACAGACTTAGTTTAAACAGTTCAATATTAGATCTAACCGAATCATAAAATATTACGATGGTGTAGGTACCAGTGTTAAAAACCAGGACAATAATCAATAACCAACATGAGAATCTCAGTCCAAAATGTAACATCAACATTGTAAACATATAGCTACACAAAGAAAGCCGGGTAATTTAAACTGACTCCACAACGACACAACTTGTTGTTTCTGTCTTGTCCAGACTCAGACAAGTGAAGGACTTACACGCTAGACAACTTGGTGTTTCTGTGTTGCCCACACTGAGACAAGTGATGGACTTATACGCTATGCGATGTTTTATTGTTTTCCGTTCTCTCTCATTTCGGAAACCATCCGCGACGTTATGGTGATCTTTTTCTTTCTTTTTTTTTAAATCAGCAATCCGCAGACTTTCCGTCTGAAGTTTAGTTAACACTCACACGCACACACGCCCACGCACACAAGCAAACAACAACATCTCAACCAGCGCCTAATTAAAAGACGACGTCCGGCTTCACCTCAACGGCCTGTTTTCACACAGAGCTCCATCAATAACGTTAATCGATACACGGAACTTTACCAGACACCTGTTGGTATTAGTGGCCCGGCCCTGCAGTACTACTACACCAACGGCTGTCAGACCAGATAGGACCTGGTGTTGGGGGAGAGCGGGTGGGGGTAGTTGGTGTAACGGTCAGCACGTGCACAAGCTGACAGAGAGCGGCAATCATGGGACAGGCACTAAGATTTATGTCTTAACTCATGAGGAATGTGGAGTTACCTTATGATAAAACAACCAATAAAGTTAAAGCCAGCCATTAAATGATGAACAAAACTGTAAATGTTATACTCACAGTTAAATGATGAACAAAACTGTAAATGTTATGCTCACAATTAAATGATGAACAAAACTGTAAATGTTATGCTCACAATTTAATATTGAACAAAACTGTAAATGTTATGCTCACAATTAAATGTTGAACAAAACTATACATGTTATGCTCACAATTAGATGTTAAGATTGTTTAACAGTATTAGTGTACTAACAAATTTTTTATAGGATAAAACTGCGCAATTACTGCACACCTGCGTCGTATTAAATCGATATTTTGTGTATTGTGACGTCACATTAAAAAGGCCGCACTCTTAAAGTAGGAATCGTTTGTTAATATTCTTGTACAATCATTTTTCCGATATTCCAAATTCTGTTTATTATCGGTAACAATGTTTCACTCCTCTAAACAGACACATTTAAACTACATGCTAGGTAAATTACGTTTTTTAGATTTATAGATCAGGTTTTTCCACTCCCACTACCTGACCGAACATAACGATAAACTCAGCACCAATATTGGAAATGAACTGTCACAGACTTCTTCAAACGAAACATCTTTTGTTGAACACCCCAACACGTATACCACCGACAATAACCGGTAGGAATAACGGAACATAACATCTTTTGTTGAACACCCCAACACGTATACCACCGACAATAACCGGTACGGTAGGAATAACGGAACATAACATCCAATAAAATCTCTGGCCGTGTCATTTTCCACACCACTGTGAATGCCCCCCTCCCTCCCCCACCACACACACACACACACGGGCACAAACAGCCCGGTATTGGCTTTCTTTCAAATGTCACACAACAAATCGCTGATGTATTGTTGGGCAATTAGTTGGATGTCCTAATTGGAGAGATTACCAGCCCGGGCTGGTGTTCACGGGATCAACCATTCAACTCCAATATATTCATGGCAGTGGTGAGTCGGGGCGGGACGGGAGATGTCCTCTTTTGCATGGCTCTATTTGTTTAATCTCTTAAATCTCCCCTCAGAACATGGGGTTGTTTTTCCTCTTGGTAAAGATTGAATCGGCCAGTATGAACAAACCTGTACGCTAATTGAACAAACCTGTCGGCCATTATGAACGAACCTGTCGGCTAATATAAACAAACCTGTCGGCAAGTATGAACAAACCTGTCAGCTAGTTGAACAAACCTGTCGGCAAGTATGAACAAACCTGTCAGCTAGTTGAACAAACCTGTCGGCCAGTATGAACAAACCTGTCGGCTAGTTCAACAAACCTGTCGACCAGTTGAACTAACCTATCGGCCAGTTGAACTAACCTGTCGGCCAGTTGAACTAACCTGTCGGCCAACTTAACGTCAGCTTAAGACTTGCACACGAGATTCCAATTCCCATTTACACACGTCAGTTTACCAATGGACTATTACAAAAGTAAGTTCATATTGTGGCTTGCTGTGTTGAGCGTTAACAAAATGTCATCCTTTTCTTAAGTCAACGAAAAAAGCAATTTTAATTAGAAAACAAATTCACAGACTGAACGGTAAACTTTCTTTTCTCCATGGTGAGCTTATGACGTCCTTTTGAATCCTCGAGTAGATAACATTTCATGGTGCGCTGCAACTGTATACTGCATGTAACCTTTCAATGTTTTTGACAAAAGGGTGATATTAATATTAATCACACAACGGGCAATGAATTTCTGTTGAACCACGATATCTCTTAAAGGTCCGATAGGAAAATCTCTAAAAACAAACTTCAGGCAAACAATAGAATCTGGTTCATAGAATACTTTTTTAAAAAATCTATATAATAAAAGGCAGTTGTCTGTGCGGTCCTCGATAGCGATTAGTCCCTCAAACTCCAACAGACTCCTACAGCCAATCACTAGTGGAGAAAAATCAAATCTCATTTACATATTGAACAAATTTACGCCGACGTTCAAAACAAGTTATTTTTGGTGCAGTATTTTTGTCGTCATTCAGTACAGTGTTTCCATCTTGAAGTGTGTTACTCCTGCTAATCACTACTGTTACTCCTAGACAAAATGCCACTGAATCGACGGCGGAACGTTCTTTGATGGGCTTTGTTGCTCGTTAAAAGCATAAGCGGCGACACATTTTTAGAGTTTAAAACAGCAGACGAAATCGACTGGACGATGTCACAAAGTGTCACCGTCACCACAGGAATTGTTAGTCATATATGCAGACCTATCTTCTCTTGTAGGGCTGCAGAAAATATTTCTCTATTGTTTCGCCTATCCCTGCGTGATTGGTAGAGATATTGAAAGCTCAACCCCCTCCCCCCCCTTCCTTCCGGACCCAAACAAAAACACGAGAAATTTCAAGCGATCCACGAACGATTTCACCAACATTTGAACAAATAAATGTATGGCACCATCACGTGGCTTAATCACGTGGCTATACTGTAAGTGTAAGCCTACCTCAACTCCCCAGCCTCTCAGCCCCGTCTCACCATCCTCCCTTGCCTAAAAGTTCAACTCACCATTAACACCGTGTACAACACTTACAAATGGTTACCGTACTTATATGAACAAACGTATGTTAGATTCGCTGTACACATGATTACCGTACTTGCACCAACAAATGTTTGTTACTCACACACAAAAAACTCACAACTAATTGGTCGTCTAAGCACAAGTAGGACTAAAATTTAAAAAAAATGTTTTGTTCAATAACCAAAGGGTTAAGCCAGTTGAGCTCTCGGCTTGCTCCTATACGTTTTATTGCAAAGGCCATCAACTCGTCTAGAAATTAAAGGCAATAAAACGTAGCACACGTGGGGCTGGGTGGCATACGGGGGTTGACAGAAGGTGGGGACAATGTAGGTCTGTGTGGAATTGGGGGGGGGGGAAACTGAAGG
>MUZC01000248.1:325458-340646 GCA_002072015.1 Radix auricularia
ATGAAGAACCGTACTATCCTCCTTGCGGACCCTGAGACCAACAACATTTTCTCCACCCCACCCCTAATTGTATTTAGGAGGGACAGAAACCTACGTGATCTTCTGGTTCGCACCCGCCTCCCAACATCCCCCCCGCATCTGGGTACTGTACCATGCGGCCGACCTCGGTGTAAGACATGTCCTTTTGTTTTGCAAGCCGAACAGATAAACTTCCCTAAGGGGCTATTTATGATTAAGGATGGTTTCACCTGCGCTAGCCGCAACGTTGTCTACACCATTGTGTGTAAGCGCTGTCCTTTGAAATACATAGGAGAGACGGGGCGATCTTTGTCGTGCCGAATGGCTGAACATATTAGGGCGATTACACAAGATAAACAGTGCCCCGTCTCCCGTCACTTCAATGGACGCGACCATATGGGTGTCAAGGACCTGGCAGTCACTGCTATTGTCTCGTGCACAAACACACCCACGAGAGTCCAGATTGAAAACAGATTAATAGACAGTCACGGTACAATTGCACCACATGGGATGAATATGGTCTTTTCTTTGTCCACCTAGGCGCTTGCCCCGCCCCCTCTCTGCTTTCCTATATATAATCGCTCTGTCATCTCTCAGTTTCACTTTTTCTTTGGATACTTCGGATTCCACCGCAGCTAAGTTCCTTCATTTTTCATTTTTTATTTTCGTTTTTTCTGTGTCTTGTATGTTCGTTGATAAAGGCTCTTTGCCGAAACGTTCGCTGTTTTGATACGTCCGGTCAGGCTAACCCATACCTTGTTTGCGTCTTTCCCATTATTTTGTATAAGCCTGATTGCAGTCCTACCTCTCATTTTGTTTACTACTGTCAAGTTCTAGCGTGTCTGTTACAAGTTCTAGCGTGAATGTTACAAGTCCTAGCGTGTCTGTTACAAGTTCTAGCGTGTCTGTTACAAGTTCTAGCGTGTATGTTACAAGTTCTAGCGTGTCTGTTACAAGTCCTAGCGTGTCTGTTACAAGTCCTAGCGTGTCTGTTACAAGTTTTAGCGTGTCTGTTACAAGTTCTAGCGTGTCTGTTACAAGTTCTAGCGTGTCTGTCTGTTACAAGTTCTAGCGTGTCTGTCTGTTACAAGTCCTAGCGTGTCTGTTACAAGTTCTAGCGTGTCTGTTACAAGTTCTAGCGTCTTTGTCTGTTACAAGATCTAGCGTGTCTGTCTGTTACAAGTCCTAGAGTGTCTGTTACAAGTTCTAGCGTTTCTGTTACAAGTTCTAGCGTGTCTGTTACAAGTTCTAGCGTATCTGTCACAAGTTCTAGCGTGTCTGTCACAAGTTCTAGCGTGTCTGTTACAAGTTCTAGCGTGTCTGTTACAAGTTCTAGCGTGTCTGTCACAAGTTCTAGCGTGTCTGTCACAAGTTCTAGAGTTTCTGTTACAAGTTCGATCGTGTCGGTTACACGTTCTAGCGTGTCTGTTAAAAGTTCTAGCGTGTCTGTCAAGTTCTAGCGTGTCTGTTACAAGTTCTAGCGTGTCTGTTACAAGTTCTAGCGTATCTGTCACAAGTTCTAGCGTGTCTGTCACAAGTTCTAGCGTGTCTGTCACAAGTTCTAGCGTGTCTGTCACAAGTCCTAGCGTGTCTGTTACAAGTTCTAGCGTGTCTGTCACAAGTTCTAGCGTGTCTGTTACAAGTTCTAGCGTGTCTGTTACAAGTTCTAGCGTGTCTGTTACAAGTTCTAGCGTGTATGTTACAAGTTCTAGCGTGCCTGTCACAAGTTCTAGCGTTTCTGTCACAAGTTCTAGCGTGTCTGTCACAAGTTCTAGCGTGTCTGTCACAAGTTCTAGCGTGTCTGTCACAAGTTCTAGCGTGTCTGTCACAAGTCCTAGCGTGTATGTCACAAGTCCTAGCGTGTCTGTCACAAGTTCTAGCGTGTCTGTCACAAGTTCTAGCGTGTCTGTCACAAGTTCTAGCGTGTCTGTCACAAGTTCTAGCGTGTCTGTCACAAGTTCTAGCGTGTCTGTTACAAGTTCTAGCGTGTCTGTCACAAGTTCTAGCGTGTCTGTCACAAGTTCTACTGTGGTAAGTTATCGATTCTGCCGCTGTTCTTATATATCGATAGATGTCACGTTTATATGTAATTCTTAAAATTATTTCAACTGAAAAACTCAGATGATCAGTGTGGTCCCACGTTCAAACACTCAATGGTATTTTAGGTAGCGTTAGAGTCTCTCGTCTGAACACATGTTGTTTTTGTGTGGCTTTACCTTATCTAGGAATATTACCAACATGTATCTTCATATATACACTAACACACCATTCTGCCCTTGAAACTAATGTTTGACTTTAGACAACTAATGTTTGACTTTAGGCAACTAATGTTTGACACTAGACAACTAATGTTTGACTTTAGACAACTAATGTTAGACTTTAGGCAACTAATGTTAGACTTTAGACAACTAATGTTAGACTTTAGACAACTAATGTTAGACTTTAGACAACTAATGTTAGACTTAAGGCAACTAATGTTTGACTTTAGACAACTAATGTTAGACTTTAGACAACTAATGTTAGACTTTAGACAACTAATGTTAGACTTTAGGCAACTAATGTTTGACTTTAGACAACTAATGTTAGACTTTAGACAACTAATGTTAGACTTTAGACAACTAATGTTAGACTTTAGACAACTAATGTTAGACTTTAGACAATTAATTTTTGATGTTAGACTTAAGACAAATAATGTTAGACTTAAGACAACTAATGTTAGACTTTAGAAAACTAATGTTAGACTTTAGACAATTAATTTTTGACTTTAGACAATTAATTTTTCCTTTTTTACACCAATCAATGCCTTTATATACCAATCACTGCCTTTATATACCAATCACTGCCTTTATATACCAATCAATGCCTTTATATACCAATCAATGCCTTTATACACCAATCAATGCCTTTATATACCAATCACTGCCTTTATATACCAATCACACTGCCTTTATACACAACAACAACAACAAAAAAACAATCTCACAACAATATAATTTTTAAAAATATTTTTTTATACTTTAAATTTTCAAATTTTTAGTTCCCATTCTGAGATAGTGTCACAATGGACGATACTCACCATCCTCTAGCTACGCCACTGTTAGGTAAACATGTGTGACTAAACATTATAATAAATTAGTCATTATTCTTCATGCCTTAGTTTTTGAGTGACTTTTTTTCTTGATGTGATGGGGTCGAATTCCTTTGGTGGATACTTTATTTTATTTGAAACCAATTGTTCTAGATCTAGTTGGACCACCAAATGTATTTGAAAAACGTGTTGAAGAACCTGATCTAGATTTACCCCTTGGTGTTAAAGACATATCGCACGGCCTTAGCCTCGCAAAGTTGAAAATACACAAAATACTAAAGCTTCTCGAAGAATTACGTCATTGTTTCTCGGGTAGTTAAGACAAGGCAGAGATACGTTTAACATTCTTTTTTTTTTTTTAGACATAGACTACATCTCAATAGCACTTAGATTAAACTGTGCCTCGGTGGCATTGAGACAAGGGAGTCACAAACATCGGTGGCATTGAGACAAGGGAGTCACAAACATCGATGGCATTGAGTCATGGCAGTCACAAACATCGGTGGCATTGAGTCATGGCAGTCACAAACATCGGTGGCATTGAGACATGAGAGTAACAAACATCGATGGCATTGAGACATGAGAGTCACAAACATCGATGGCATTGAGACATGAGAGTCACAAACATCGGTGGCATTGAGACATGGCAGTCACAAACATCGATGGCATTGAGTCATGGCAGTCACAAACATCGATGGCATTGAGTAATGGCAGTCACAAACATCGATGGCATTGAGTCATGGCAGTCACAAACATCGATGGCATTGAGTCATGGCAGTCACAAACATCGATGGCATTGAGACATGGCAGTCACAAACATCGGTGGCATTGAGTCATGGCAGTCGCAAACATCGATGGCATTGAGACATGGCAGTCACAAACATCGGTGGCATTGAGACATGGCAGTCACAAACATCGATGGCATTGAGACATGAGAGTCACAAACATCGATGGCATTGAGTCATGGCAGTCACAAACATCGATGGCATTGAGTCATGGCAGTCACAAACATTGATGGCATCATGGAGTGACGTACAAATGTCTGTCTTTTGCACGTTAAAAAATACAGACCCGAGTCTCTGTATCACCCAGATAAGACAGATAGAAGTCTTCACTGTGTAGCTTAGAGAGGGCCGAGCCCAAGTTGGCTATGACGGGTCTCTGTATCACCCAGACTAGACAGACACAAGTCTTCACTGTGTAGCTTAGAGAGGGCCGAGCCCAAGTTGGCTATGACGGCGTTACGACTTGTCAATTGTAGGTTATTGATTTTGTCAAGCAAATCAAGTTGCTAGTGTTCCGATATTTGGGCACGGCTTTAATGCTTCTCTCGTCCTTCTGGGCATGGAGGGGTGATATTGGTAGGGAGATGGAGGCTACTAATGTAGGAGAAGTGGACAAGATAACCGCCCCCCCCCCAACAGATAGGACCAGATATAGAGCAATACCTAAGATATCTTGTTCGGTTGCAGAACACCAAAGCTATATTGTTCGGTTACAGAACACCAAAGCTATATTGTTCGGTTACAGAACACCTAAGCTATATTGTTCGGTTACAGAACAACAAAGCTATATTGTTCGGTTACAGAACACCTAAGCTATATTGTTCGGTTACAGAACTACTAAGCTATCTCATTCATTCATAGAAAAAGAACTTAAATATTTATATTTCAGTTATATAATAACACACTTTCAGTCTCGTTTCAATATACAACACCTAAAATACCTCGTTTAGTTATAGAAGAAAGAAAAAAAACTTAGTCATCTCTACGGTTATAATAAAACTATCACACATGTATCCTAGGCTGTGCCACTCTTTTAAGTTTGGAGTTAACTATGGTAACGAGTTGAGGTGTGAGCTAACGCCCCATTATTGCGTAGGCCATAAAACTGTTAAGTTCTAGCGTAGACGGGGTGGGGCGGGCGTCATGGCGTAGGTGTGAGCTAACACCTTCATCAATCACAAATGTGCTTATCTTAGCACGCGCTAATCGCTCGGTGAGTTCCCCGGAGATTGGCGTGAGTAGCGCAGCGGACGTTATCAAAATGCTATCAATAAATAATACAATCCTGCACATGACACGCGTGTATACAGCTGTATACTGTTACGATGGGGGTGGGTGGGTGGGTGGCGGTCGGGGTGCGGTTGCTAGCCAGATTATAAAGCCGTTGATCCCATGCCTGCTGATATTTGTTTGACAGTGTAATCCAATGACACTGGCTTAAAGTCTAGAAATGTTGACACCCACTAAACATGGATGAATGAATGTTGAATGTAGACCATCTGACGTCACCTCCTGTCAGTCACACCCCCACACCCCCCAAAAATTTTTTTTTTAAAGTTATAATAACAATCAAAGTCATTACTAAGGCGATAAAATGAAAATGAGAGAACTTTTATATGAAATTTTTCAAACTTTTAACAGTCACGTTATTTCCAAAGAGCTCAATATTTCCATGTCACACGTTATTGACAGCACTCCATGATACTCTCCACGACAAAACCTATTTTAATTTTAGGCTTATCTGACCGAATACAACATAAAAAGCGTGTGATCAGACGGAGACAGGAGTTGTGTGTTGTGAAGAGACATAGCAAGAGATATTATAGTTGTGTGTTTAGACAAGATATACTATAGCTGTGTGTTTAGACAAGAGATACTATAGTTGTGTGTTTAGACAAGAGATACTATAGTTTTGTGTTGAGACTAAAGATACTATTGTTGCGTGTTCAGGCAGACCTAAAAATTGTTTGCTGAGGCAGCCAGTCACATTAATGTTATCACTACCAATATTTATTGAATTTTAACGAGGAAGCCAAGTCCTTTCATGGGATTATAACAGCATGCTCCAGGGCCCCAGGCGACTTTAAGCCCCCTAATGACGCCTGGAGGACGCGACAAGCAGGAACTTCTGGATGCGGTGGGTGGAGTGGATGGATGGACGGACGGGTGGATGACGGGAGAGATGAATAGGGTAGGAGGGATGGATGGGCGGATGGGTAACGTATCCAGGGAGATTGGTGGATGGGTAAAGTATCCAAGGAGATTGGTGGATATGTAAAGTATCCAGGGATATTGGTGGATGGGTAAAGCATCCAAGGAGATTGGTGTATGTGTAAAGTATCCAAGAAGATTGGTGGATGGGTAAAGTATCCAAGGAGATTGGTGGAGGGGTAAAGTATCCAAGAAGATTGGTGGATGGGTAAAGTATCCTAGGAGATTGGTGGGTGGGTAAAGTATCCAAGGAGATTGGTGGATGGGAAAAGTATCCAAGGAAAGTGGTGGATATCGCGCGTGAGCGAGAGAACTTTTGAATGGACGGTAGATGGAGGAGTGCGAAATGGAGGGTGAATGGGGAGAGGGTTGGTGGGTGAGTACAAAAAACGACGAGGCATTAAAGATTTATCCGAATTTAATGATTGGAGGAAACATTAAAACCTCCAGAACAGAGAGAGGAGATTGGACTGTTGTTACCGTGGTCAGAAGATAGAAAGAAGAGAACATATCACGGCTAGATGCACGGCTGAAGTCAACTGAAGAGAGTCCCACAATAAGAAAATACCACGAAGTGGTTAGACAGCCAACATTCGGGCGTCTCTTAGTTGTGCCGTGTCTGTAACAAAGTCAGCTGTAAGTAATAATGTGCGGCGCCAATAACAAGAACGGGTATTTAGGTTGCAGTAAGGACACCAAATAAATTATTACTTTGCTGCGTTGTAGACCCACGAACAACAAACATTGAAACACTGACCGCGGACAGCAGAACTCTTTTGTTATGCCCATCGTCTCATCTATTATATCTCAGATTTCTTTAACCGCAGAGACAAGTGAACTTGGTTGTATCATCAATGGTTTTTGTTGATGTTTTTGGTTTTTTTCGTTTTAATAAAGCGAACGCCTTATTTAAAAGGAAAAAAACTATAAAAACCCTCAAACTCAAAGGTTATCAAGTTAACAGCAAATGTCCAAGCCGTCAATTTCTCACCAACGAACACAACACACACAAACACACACATACACACACACACACACACACACACACGTACGAACGCACTCACACGCACAAATCCATCAGGCACGTTAAATGAATTGTTCTCCCAGTGCTGTTTTTCAAACGTCTCCGATGGAATTGTGGATGACAACGTGCCAGACGTGAGATTGCGGTGCAGACCGGGAAGATCCGCGCGTACATCACACGTCGCACGGTGCCGTGACGTGCAAATCGCCAGATGAGCGGCCAGTGTCAAAGGGAATCAGCAGACAAAAATGACATCCAGGCGCCCGGGTCACAAAAGTAGAAAAAAGAATAGGAATAATGTCACATTTTTTGGTCTCCTATCTAAGTTATTTACAGTTCAAGGGAAAAGCTTTCTTTAAAAAACCTGATTAAACTACAGGGGCCACGTAGAAAGCATTGCAAAGATAAATAAAACCAAAATCCTATCCTAATCTGTGTGTGACATAGCAATGGTTGTTTAGGAATGTTCGAAGATGCCATATTTGAGTCTGCGCGTGACGCCAGTTCAATGAATGCTGCGGGGTCATTAGCTATGCTTATTTACTCACGTCTTGTGTTTGTCCTTATTTCTAGTGAAATATATAGATAGATATATGATTTATGATACAAATTCATTAAATCAATTTTTTCTTAAATACCAAAAACCTTCTGCAGATACACGCATTCTCTGTCTTCCTAAGACAAGAACTAAAACATTTGGCGAAAGGTCATTCTATTTTTGTGCAGCCAAACAATGGATTTCTCTTCCATTACACATTCATAGTATTTCAACTGCTAAGTCATTCAAGACTGCACTTAAGACACATCTTTTTAAAATTTATTTTGAAAATTAATGAAACAACATTTCTTTAAATGATTAACGTAGCTGATGTATAACGTATTGTCATTTATGTAGTTAGTATAGTATGAATGTTTATTTAATTAATATATGTATTGTTATCTCCATGTAAAGCGCTGTGAGCCCGTCTCCTTGCTGGGATACAGCGCTATATAAATTATCATTTTATTGATTATTATTATTTAATTCTCATGAGTATACCATTATAAACAATAATTTTGAGTGTTCTTTTAGTTCATTCAATTTTAACCCTTGTTTCCCCACAGCAGATAATTTATGTCATTACGTGAATATTTAAAATTAAGGAGTGCGTAGTTCTTAACAATCTGATTATAGCAGAAACCGACAATTGTATCAACATTTGATCTCAATGGTTTCATGTGACGATAAAGTTTAAACGCAAATTTCTGTTCATACTTTGATTTCACTCGTCTATTAGATGCAAGGAACCCCTGTACCCCTACTGGACAGGAGATGGGCGCGGCGAAGGTTTACCAAGCCCCGAGAACGTTTTTATGAAAACATTAGAACCCCCTACGACCACAAGGTTATGGGACACATACAAAAAAAGCTACAGTAGAACCTCGCGTATTAAGTAATGCGCATAACAAGCAAATTTTTAAAAAATCATGTTAAGCCTGGTCCCTTTTGGAACTCAGGACGTGTTAGCGCATTTTCGTATTATGTATCAGTACTTATGTTAGATATCAGCATTATGTAGTTATCAGTAATTGTGTTTAGATTTTAGACATATTTTTATGAATTTTCTTGTGTAATGAATATACCTGAAATTTTTTTTATTTAAAAGTCATTTCTTTACCTTTAAATTTTTTTTATTTTCTCTTTAATCTAACTACAAGTGGTTTGTGGTCACTGAAATAGGACTCATAAATGAAACATTCTAAATTGTAATCAGCTAATCGCCCAAATACTCCGTCAATTGTTGTTTGATAGATCGTGGTTGCCAATCTTGGTGAAAGTAGTTGAGTGTTGAAGATTGTTTCGAAAAACTTTTCAATTTCTGCCCCTGGGCCGCTAAGATCTTGATTGAAGTCACCACAAATGATGACGTAAAACTCTCTAAAGTTTTACACATATTCTAATGACGTCAACAACAAAAAAACTAATTCTTTTGCACGCTTTCGCACCACTAACCAATAACTTTAACTCTTCAATGTTTGAAACACGATGTATTCGACTTCCGGTAATGGCGGCCGTTGCCTGCGCCAGTGTTATCTCTCGATTCGCAATGTTTTTTGGTAGTTTTAACGGGGTTTTTTAACGGATCGAGTAACTGAGTGTTGATGCACAAATGACAGGTCAGGACATACAAAAAACATATATACATCATGGGTCTAGGACTTATGGTTGCTGAGATCTAGGGTGATGACAGACGGACGGACAAAACGGGTGCAATAGCGCATTCGACTTCTCGAAAATGCGCTAAAAAAAAGAGAAAAAGTCACTCCCTTAACGAGCGTTATTTCCCATAAAGAGTTACGCAGAAAGGCGAAGTTCCTTTTTCCTGGAAATTCATTTGTGAGTCGTCACTTCCGCCCCGATTCATTGGTTTAATACTTTAGCACTCGGTCTGCTGGGGTATGGTTTACGTGTGTGATCATTCCTTTTTACACATTTTGATTTCAGGTAGTTTTCGTAATTTTTTTATGTGCATAATCCAATAACCTGTGCTAAAATGTCTTCGAAAGAAAAAACAAAACAAAGAGAAAATCATAAGAGAGAAAAAATAACTGTTGAAATGAAAAGCGAGATCATTGAACAATGTGTGAGTGTGGCTAATCTAGCGCGCACATGCAATCGGCCAACATCAACGATCTGCACTATTCTCACGAACAAAAAAACAAAATTTAGGAGATGGATGCTTCAAAAAGCGTGCCAAGATTGTCTACGAAACGGTTACGAAATATTTTCCTCTAATCTTTTAGCTTCGGCAAAAACAAATGTCTTTAGGCAGTTTTTTTTTTTTTTTTAAACTTTATTATGTGTCAAAAAATTAACATTTTTATTTACTTTTATTGTTTCAAATCTAAATTGTTCTCCAAGCTGCTACAATCCTTAACAATTCCTAAGTTATTTTATGTGAATAAACGCAAATAAAAATTTTTTTAACAAAGATTATTTTTTAAAACATAGAGAGTGCCACTGTATTCCACTTCATCGTATTTTAGTATTTAAGCGATCACATATATCATTGTCTCGATCCTGTACGTGTTTTACCTCGGTCATGTTTGGTGCAGGAGTTGTTATAAGAACCATCAGTAATCAGTAAGCCGTTCTGGCTTGTAATACTAACAGTAACACCCTCCCCCCCCTCTGTTCAATCACCCGCGATGCCGGGTCCTATCTGTGGCTCAGCAGTCCATCGCCAAATTCCACTTTACCGGCACCTTGTGATTCCCTTGGGTAACGAAGCAAGATCTCGCTTGTCTTCTCTTCACACCACGAAGTTAAGTTTAAATAATCTGACATTTATTTAAATGTTTTTTAATTTAAATTTCCACCTTTTAATGGACTTTTCCTCCGAAAAAACATTGTTAGGTTATTAGTGGTAAAAGGGTTTAAGGACAAAGAATATAAGATAATTAATATTCTGAAGTAACACCGACCGAAGTAATAAAGTTTAAGTTCTACTCGACATTTCACGGGACCCCTATAACACTTTGGATGGAGGCTCATAGAACTCCTACCCAGCATCAGGACCATCCAAACAGAGACATAAATCACACACGAAGTCATTGTCCAGGCTGTGGGTGACCTCCCAGGGACCCTAATCTCAGCGCCGCGTCCTAGGTCCGTGGTATAATAACATAATTTTAACCTTCATTATCTCCCCGCATCCATCATGGTCCCAGGAGTTGCTTCACTTTCTCTGCGTCCGTCTAGCTGCTAGCTGGAATGATGTGTTTGGCTGCTAGCTGGAATGATGTGTTTGGCTGCTAGCTGGCATGATGTGATTGGCTGCTAGCTGGCATGATGTGATTGGCTGCTAGCTGGAATGTGTTTGGCTGCTAGCTGGCATGATGTGATTGGCTGCTAGCTGGAATGATGTGTTTGGCTGCTAGCTGGAATGATGTGTTTGGCTACTAGCTGGCATGATGTGTTTGGCTGCTAGCTGGCATGATGTGTTTGGCTGCTAACTGGCATGATGTGTTTGGCTGCTAGCTGGCATGATGTGTTTGGCTGCTAGCTGGCATGATGTGTTTGGCTACTAGCTGGCATGATGTGTTTGGCTGCTAGCTGGCATGACTTGTTTGGCTGCTAGCTGGCATGGTCTTTTTGGCTGCTAGCTGGCATGATGTGTTTGGCTGCTAGCTGGCATGACGTGTTTGGCTGCTAGCTGGCATGGTCTTTTTGGCTGCTAGCTGGCATGACGTGTTTGGCTGCTAGCTGGTATGACGTGTTTGGCTGCTAGCTGGCATCACGTGTTTGCCGCTAGCTGACATGGTCTTTTTGCTGCTAGCTGGCATCACGTGTTTGGCTGCTAGCTGGCATGATGTGTTTGGCTGCTAGCTGGCATGATGTGTTTGGCTGATAGCTGTGATGATGTGTTTGGATGCTAGCTGGCATGATGTGTTTGGCTGCTAGCTGGCATGATGTGTTTGGCTGCTAGCTGGCATGATGTGTTTGGCTGCTAGCTGGCATGGTCTTTATGGCTGCTAGCTCGCATGATGTGTTTGGCTGCTAGCTGGCATGGTCTTTATGGCTGCTAGCTAACATGATGTGTTTGGCTGCTAGCTGGCATGACGTGTTTGGCTGCTAGCTGGCATGGTCTTTTTGGCTGCTAGCTAACATGATGTGTTTGGCTGCTAGCTGGCATGACGTGTTTGGCTGCTTGCTGGCATGGTCTTTTTGGCTGCTAGCTGGCATGACGTGTTTGGCTGCTAGCTGGTATGACGTGTTTGGCTGCTAGCTGGCATGATGTGTTTGGCTGCTAGCTGGCATCACGTGTTTGGCTGCTAGCTGGCATCACGTGTTTGCTGCTAGCTGACATGGTCTTTTTTGCTGCTAGCTGGCATCACGTGTTTGGCTGCTAGCTGGAATGATGTGTTTGGCTGCTAGCTGGCATGATGTGTTTGGCTGCTAGCTGTGATGATGTGTTTGGATGCTTGCTGGCATGATGTGTTTGGCTGCTAGCTGGCATGATGTGTTTGGCTGCTAGCTGGCATGATGTTTTTGGCTGCTAGCTGGCATGGTCTTTATGGCTGCTAGCTCGCATGATGTGTTTGGCTGCTAGCTGGCATGATGTGTTTGGCTGCTAGCTGGCATGATGTGTTTGGCTGCTAGCTGGCATGATGTGTTTGGCTGCCAGCTGGCATGATGTGTTTGGCTGCTAGCTGGCATGATGTGTTTGGCTGCTAGCTGGCATGATGTGTTTGGCTGCTAGCTGGCATGATTTGTTTGACTGCTAGCTGGCATGATGTGTTTGGCTGCTGGCTGGTATGGTCTTTTATATTGCTAGCTGGTATGGTCTTTTTGACTGCTAGCTGGTATGGTCTTTTTGACTGCTAGCTGGTATGGTCTTTTTGACTGCTAGCTGGTATGGTCTTTTTGACTGCAAGCTGGCATGACGTGTTTGGCTGCTAGCTGACATGATGTGTTTGGCTGCTAGCTGACATGATGTGTTTGGCTGCTGGTTGGCATGATGTGATTGGCAGCTAGGAGAAAATGGTTGTGATTGTACGGCGGTACCAAACGGATGTGTGTGGTTCCTGGAGTAAATGAGGACGGGATATCGGTGCGTGTGACAACACGACAGTAGGGCAGCTATAATATACAGCGCCCTGTGCAGTCTTTGACTTTGATACCCATCACTTCTGAAACCACAAAAAGTACCAATCGTGTAGGGTTGTGTGTGCCATATTCTTATACTCTGAATAGTTTGTTGTGTGGAATGAGTGTACGTTTAAAATCTATTTCAAATTGATAAATATAAATATTATTATAAAATTTTAAAATGTTGCATAGAAATCGGGACTCTTTGGGATTTCAATCATTGTAGATCTAGAGACAAGGTACATTTGAAAATGTGACGCTATTTGCGCATTTGAGGAAAAACAGAATTGGAGAAAACCAAAACAGGAGGTAAAACAAAGACACACACAAATTTCCAGTACTGAGATTTGAGGAGAACATTTCTTGATGGTGAGTTGACGTCAAGATATTATTTTATTGTCTTCAACGTTTCAAAAATCCAGCTCAATAAGTGACCAAGCGATGTGACAAAATTGAGATCCAAGATAAAGGTCACTCGAGGAGAAGTGGGGGTCACCGTGAACTCACGATCATTTTTTTAAAAATCTATTTTATTGTCATCAAGGTTGGATAAGTAAGTAGATCGATTAGAAATCAGAAAGTCAGTCAAATATTAGACACGAGGTCGATCAAAAGGAGAGGTCACACAAGCCAGCTCGTAACAGATACAATGCTCAATGGCCAGCACGTAACAGATACAATGCTCAATGTTCCTTCCTTGAACCGTGCTGACATAAAGGCGTGGAGACGGGAAACATCGGGACAAGCCTGATCAAAACGAGGTAAGGGGAGTGTGTGGTTCCAACAGAAAGACGGAAGGTTTGTCCATACGGCTGAAAATTGATCAGAATTCGAATATTTTTTTTTTTAAATGCAACTAACCACGGGTGCTGGAGGGGCTGTAACGGGTTGTTGAACTGCTGGTCGAGTTGTGGATGAGACGGCCGGCAAACTTAAAAAAATTTTTTTTTAATAAACTATGAAAACCCGGTGTTTGCCGATGATTGCTGTTGAATGTGGAAACTTGAAGTAAATAATTCAGCCCAAACTCATACATTTGAGATAAATAATAAGACGCTGGTATCTAGAAACACGTAAGAGTAATTATTAATGCATTTATCCTTGCTTAGTATCGCCAATAGCATTTTATCTTCCTAACGACGTCCGAATTCTGATAATTAATACACATAAATTCTGGCATCAAGTGAACAAGGATATTTTTTATTTGAATACGTATTAATTAGAAACGTGGTCAAATTTAAAGATATAACTATACAAGCCCGTGGCACTCTTTATTTCATTTAAAGTCCTTCTAAGTTATGCACTCCATTACAAAGGTTAGATTAAAAATTACAGCTTCACTATCCCCCCCCCCAACACACTTCCACGGCGTGATGAACTTTCACGCTACAGCCAAGGAGCATCTAATACTTCCACGTTATCTTGGTGTTGGTCTTCGTGGTACTCAACAGTACCGACATCCGGCTGGTTCAATGGTTAGAGTTTTTGGTCTGTGCACTTGATAAAACAAGTAAAGTAACCACAAAAAATATCTTTTAAATATAGCAACCAAAAAGAGTATGTAAGGAATCAGCTTTTAAAATATTCCAATGCTCAGAAGATCAAATGCTTATGTATACACACAAATGATTGGTTTTGGCAGACAAGTGAGGGAATAATCCAGATGTCTCTTTCTCTGAGACCGGTCCGTGATCACGCTGACAGTTCTTCAGGCTGTCCGTGATCTTGTTAAACTTTCAATTAATTCCGAGGCACGCGCGGTGGTGTTATTAAATTTTTGGAAATGCTGATAATTTGCCGGTGACGGAATGTGTAATGTGGTGGATTGACGTCAGTGAGAATGGATTCTCGTCGGGGCAGGGAAGGAGAGAGAGAGAGAAACGGGGAGGGGGAGTGGAGTCACGGTCAGGGTTTGAGTGGTGAGGAGATCAAGAGCAAAATATTGGGGTCAGTGAAAGTTTGGTAAGAGTGGGAATAAAGATTGAAGGTGGGGTAAAGGTCTGAACTTTCATTCATTGTGAGTCCGTTTGTTAGTTGTTAGCTCTTCAACTTCCGAGGAACTCAATGAATTCTACCAGTAACCCTCCATAGTCTGAGAAGAGATGAAGCAACAAGGAAAGGTTTCAATTGAATAAATAGTGTAATTCATCCCTCGCTATATCCGCTCATGGGTTCAAATTGGTTGAACGTGATGAGTGAATCTACCAGCAAAAGTTGAATGTCACCATCTACAGTAGTGTCCAGTGCCCCCTAGGGATCTCTGACAGGATGTCACCCAGTAAAAGAGTGTACAGTACCTCCTAGGTGTCTCGGACAGGATGTCACCCTGTACAGTAGTGTCCAGTACCTCCTAGGTGTCTGACAGAATGACGGAGGGTAGCCAACTGGGCGGATCCATTAATATCCGTTTTTTTTTTTTTTTTTTTTTTT